>BHFT01030034.1:0-21760 GCA_004320025.1 Laticauda laticaudata | reverse complement strand
TGGGGGGGGGGGGAAGAGGCTGACTCTGAACCACTTAGAGGGGGCTGTAAAGCACTGTAAAGCAGTATATAAGTGCTATTGCTTGGGAAAGGAAGGGAAGGGAAGGAAAACAAGAAGGAAACTGTGTTGGTGCAGTGGTTAGAGTGCTGTATTGCAGGCAAACTCTGCCACTGCCAGCAGTTCAATCCCAACTGGCTCAAAGTTGATTCAGCCTTCCGTCCTTCTGAGGTGGGTAAAATGAGGACCCAGATTGTTGGGGGCAAAAGGCTGACTCTGTAGACCGCTTAGAGAGACCCTGAAGCGGTATATAAGTCTTAAGTGCTATTGCTAATAGCAGCCTCGGTGATGATCCAGAGAACAGGCTGAGTTCTCCAGCTTAGTAGTTAAGGAAGCCGTTCTCTTTGTTCCCTGCAGGCCTTGCTGTTCAGGGTTTGGCTGAGCAGCCGCCAAAGAAGCAAACTGATTACCGGAAAAAGCTCAGCAAGGGGATCGAGAAGCGGTTCCCTGGGGCCAGGCTTTTTCCTCTCCACACAGAGCAGGAATCTGCGCTGCTTCTGCAGCACCTGGCTGGCCAGAAACAGCAGCACTTGGCCTTCCGGGACCGGCGGGCTCACCTGCTGGCTGATGCGGCCGAATTTGTGCCCAGCTCCGACAATGCCGCGGTGGGGATCTTAAAGGTGTCTGGCTATGTGAGGGGACGAAGCTTGAACGTCAACTCCCTGGTGCACGTTGTTGGGCACGGAGACTTCCAGATGAATCAGATGGATGCTCCCCCGGACCTCTTTGCCCTGAACCCCAAGGGCCCAGGAGGACAGCTGGCAAGTAGGAAGAAACAGGTGGGGCCTCTTCCTGGACCAGGTTTGATGGAGATGCTCCTCTCCCTGAAGGGGGCGTAGTCTGAGCTGCTCTCTTGTGCCTCTTGCAGGGTGACCTTAGCAGCAGCGCCGCTGAGATGGAGGAAGAGGTGAAGGTGCTGAGCACGGCTGACCCCGCCAAGCAGGAGTCTCTCCAGGCGGAAGGGGTTCCGGATCCAATGGAAGGAGAGCAGACCTGGCCCTCGGAGGAGGAGCTGAAGGAGGCCGAGGGTCAGTCAGAGAGGCCTGAGGAGAAGTCATGCCTTGGCTCGGGTGCCCTAAGCCGGAGGGCTCCAAACCTGGCAACCGTAAAACTTGTGGGCTTCCCTTCCAAGAATTCCCCAGCCAGCCAAGCGCACAAGTCTTAAAGTGGCCAAGTTTGCAGACCCCGGTCCATGGCCGCTTAGGAATTCTGGGAGTTGAAGTCCCCACANGCCAGCCAAGCCCACAAGTCTTAAAGTGGCCAAGTTTGCAGACCCCGGTCCATGGCCGCTTAGGAATTCTGGGAGTTGAAGTCCCCACAAGTCTTAGGACAGGAGAGCCCTGTCCTAAGCTATGTTTCCTTACTCCAGTTTATGCTCTATACTGCTAGCCATAGCTTTTAATTATGGTGGCTGGATTCGCTGAGATGGAACTGTAAAAACCAGAGTATAGCTTGACTCTGTTGTGTGAATGTTGCCCATCCTCCCTCAAGGGCCAGACATCTGGAACCACGGTTCCATTGTGGGGTTTGAGGCCGTGTATATCTCCCTCTCAATCGTTTCTTCAAGAGCTCATTCTTATTACTGGCTTATTGTTATTATAAGACACACACAATATTATATTTCAGTACAGTGGCATTTATACAGTATTGACAAGTGGCATCAATATACTGATGATTAAGGTAAAGCTTTAAGGATAACAGAAAAGATCTTGCAGGGCTTAATTTTTTTTTTCAAGTGTTCTTTTAATAGCCTGGTTTGCTCTATGAAAAAAAAAAAGAGTTCTTCAGATTCTTGATCTGTACATGTTGTGCCAGGCTGGATTGGACCCCTGGCATAACCAAGCCACAGTCTGCTGTCCTTGGCCAACTCACAGATGCCCAAGAAACCTTCCTGGTATCCAGGCAGATGGCCTTTTGTTATCTTAAAGGCGGACGTAAGAAGCCCCTGCTATATGTTGAAGTCGGATGGAGCTTAATAACCATGGCTTTACACCAGAAGTCTCCAAATTTGGCAACTTTAAGACTTGTGGACATCAATTCCCAGAATCTTGTGGACCTCGACTCCCAGAAGCAGAGCCGGCTGGAGAATTCTGGGAGTTGAAGTCCACAAGTCTTAAAGTTGCCAAGTTTGGGGACTCCTGCTTTACACTGACAGGAGGAATGCCTTATTTTTCTTTTTTTTCCGGGGAGAGATTCTCAGGCAGTAACTCTCTTTCCCGCTACGCACAGAATCTCGTAAGCAGAGCAAGAAGGTGGCCAAGAGGGTCCCCAAAGGCACATCTGCCTATCAGGCTGCCTGGATCCTGGACAAGGCCGAATGGAGAAGTGGCAGCGAGGAGGAGGAGGAAGAGGTTCTGGAAGAAGCCATGTCCCAGGTAATGGAGCTGGCCTTGTTTTGATGGTAACCTGGTGAAGACTGCAGGATGTGACAGGCCCACTGGCAGGCAGGGGCTTTGAAGGTGGACACGGGTATGTGGCAGGCGCCGAGGACCAAAGACTGGGGAGGCCTCCTCTTGCTCTCTCTCACTCAGTGCTGTGCCCACGTTGCTTTTCCTCTGCCAGGATGGGAGCAGCAGTGAGGAGGAACTTGCTTCTGAAGAGGAGGAGGAGGACTCCGAGACCATGACGCTGCCTGAGACCGAGCAGGCCGAGGAGAAAATGGAGGAGGAAGAAGCGATGCTGGAGAAATACCGACAGGAGCGACAGGAAGAAATGTTTCCAGATGAGGTGGACACCCCCCGGGATCTGCCAGCTCGGGTCCGGTGAGAGCCTCAGGAAAGGGCCAGGGCTGCGGGAGGAGGGGATGCAGGGGTGTGTGTGGGAAACTGAGGCCAGGCCTGGGAGGCTGCTTGAACTGGAGGCTCTGCTGGGTGACAGGGAGGGGGTGGGAGGCAAGGCAGGAGAACGATCCCACTGGCTCCCTCAGGTTCCAAAAGTTCAGGGGACTGAAGAGCTTCCGAACATCCCCCTGGGACCCCAAGGAGAACCTCCCCAGGGACTACGCCCGGATCTTCCAGTTCCAGGACTTCTCCCGGACCAAGAAGCACGTCTTCCGGCAACTGGAAAAGGAGGAAACAGACGGAGCTCAGGTTGGTCCTTTCGCCAGTCTCCCTCGTCTTTTAACCACTGTGGGTTTTACACGTTGAATTTTTTTGAAGGCAATCACAGTTATTGTGCTTTTACCAGTGTTGGGTTTTAGAGTTAGGCTTTAATAAAGGGGTGTGTCCAACCTTAGCAGCTTTTTAAGACTTGTGGACTTCAGCTCCCAGAATTCCCTGGCCAGCCACAGTAGTGGACAGTCTTGTTTTAATTGTGTGGCGTATCCAAGTTCTGAACTGAGAGCCTTTTCTTAACTCCTTGGAGTTTAATTTCTAGAGGGGGGAAAAAATAAACGAAGCCCATTATACCAGGAGGTCTCCAACCTTGGCCACTTTAAGACTGGTGGACTTCAACTCCCAGAGTTCCTCAGCCAGCCATGAATGATAGAGTTGGAAGAGGCCAAAAGGGTCATCTAAGTCAAGGGTCTCCAACCCTGGCCACTTTAAGACTGGTGGACTTCAACAAAGCTGGCTGAGGAACTCTGGGAGTGGAAGTCCACCAGTCTTAAAGTGGCCAGGGTTGGAGACCCTTGCATGATACCAACATTACCATCAACCTGGTATTTGAGAAGGTGTTTTCTGGGCTTTGGGAAAGACATCAAGGGTGCAAACCAGCAGAGTTAACCCAGCTTCGTTCCATTCTGTGCTGTGTGCTCCTTCCACAGGTCGGCTGGTACGTTACAATCCACCTTTGCAATGTCCCCCGTTCTGTTCTGGAGAGTTTCGAGCAGAAGCAGGAGCCTCTGGTTCTCTTCACATTACTTCCCTATGAGCAGAAGGTGAGTCCAGAAGAGAGAGAGAGGGGTGGTGTGTCTCTTATTTTTTTCCCCTCTGGGGCAAGGAATGGGAAAGCCTGGCTTGATTGCGGCTGGCTCAGGGGCCTAAAACAGGGGTCCCCAAATTTGGCCACTTTAAGACTTGTGGACTTCAACTCCCAGGACTCAAAGTAGATAGATGCCATGCCTAGAAGGGCTTTTATTGGGCTTTGACTATTGCATCAGCTATGGCATTGGTTAGAACACCTGGGTCTCCAACCTTGGCCACTTTAAGACTGGTGGACTTTAATTCCCAGAACTCTGGGAGTTGAAGTCCACAAGTCTTAAAGTGGCCAAGTTTGGAGACCTCTGGCCTAGAAGAACAGACTTTTCTCTCAGTCTGAAACCAGCTGATGTGACCAGAGAAGCTCAGCCTCTGATTCCTCTCCTCCTTTTTTATGGTCTCCAGATGTCTGTACTGAACCTCTTGGTGAGGCGCCATCCAGGATACAGCGAGCCAGTGAAGTCCAAAGAGGATGTGATCGTCCATTGTGGATTCCGTCGGTTCCGGGCCTCCCCGCTCTACTCACAGCACACCTCAGGTGGGGAAGCTGCGTCCTCAGCCCCTCCCAGGGGAGGTGAAGCTCCTACAAGTTCCTCTCTGAAGGGAGAGGGATGGGAGGCCTTGTGGGGTGGTTGTTTTTTGTTTTTTTTTTGCTTCTTAATGGCCTTTTGGCTGAGTAGACTGGGAAGATGGTTCAGGCAGGCAGGGCTGGGTGAAATTCCCAGTTTTTGTGGAGGGAGTTGGACATGCCTGAATCAAACTTTATAGGCCTTGTTTGCAGAGTATCAGCTGAGTGGCTCAAATCTAGTTCAGAATACAGATGATGGGAAGATGGGCCAGCTCTTTCCTGCCTCCTTTTGGCCGCATGCATTTGGAAAAGACACTCAAATGCTGTGAGGTGTGGAACCAGGGGATCGTTGTTCATGCCAAGTTCTCACTTGAACCAACTCAAATTACCCTTCTTTGGACACGTCACCTGAAGGCCCATCTCCATGGAGAAGGCTCTGATGCTGGCAAAGGTGGAAGGAAAGAGAAGGGGACCAGCAGTGAGGGGAAAGGACTTAGTTACAATAGCAGTAAGTACACGGTTCAGAGAGCTGAAGGACCAAGGAAGGAATATATCAGCATGGAGAATTTATGTGATTTGTAAGAGTCAACACCAGTTTCATCGTAGATAATCAGTGATTTCATCCAGGAGCTTCCCTTGAAGAAACTGCAGATAAATTCTGGGAGAAAACTCTGAATTTACAAATTTCCCCCATTCCAGCTGCAGCCTTTGAGGGTCACGTGAGCTTTGCAAGAGTCAATCCATATTTTAAAGCTTGAGTTGCTAACATACATTTATGTAGCTTTTTCCCCTGATCCACTTCCTTTTGTGCCACACCGTTTAAAACTAAATGCAAAAAAAGGTAAACACTGTTTTGCTTTTGATCTTTGTAAGGCTCTCCAGAAGCTTTTCTGTGAGATAGAAAGTCTTTTCATTTTAAGGAACAAATGGCTTAATGTCAGAATCTATGCTTACACACCAGGGTTAACATTACACCAGAAATCAAACAGTAAACAGTGAAGGAGCTACCAACTCAGACAAACAACCAAGCAACAGCCTAATCAAGGAACCACCAAGATCACCCCACCAACACCGACAGGGCAAACCACTTGTATATAAGTGGAGAGAGCAAACTCACTCCCTTTCTAGCACTGATGATGTTAAATAGTTGGGTCACGAAACGTCTGCATGAAAATGGCCAAGCTCAGAGACCACCAAGGACCCCTCATGTCAACCCTGAGCTACAAATATTCTCTCAGTCAAGCCAAACTAAACATGCAACCCCTTCCTCCCCTCTTTGTAGCGGATAAACACAAGCTGGAGAAGTTTTTCCATACTGACACTGCTGTGGTGGCCTCCATCTATGCCCCCATCACTTTTCCTCCTGCTTCGGTGCTGCTGTTCAAACAGGAGAGCGACGGTGAGTTGGGCATTGGGAAGGTACCTTGGGTCAGTATGGGCTCCCCCGTGTTGGCATCCTCTGGTGAACTGCTGCTGCCGCCACCCCCTTCTGCTGGCATTTCTAGATTCTGCCACCTTTTCCAGCAGCCTCCTGTAACCTGTTACCTGGAGTTGGATTGGATGGTCCCTTCATGCTAGCAAAGGGGGAGATTCTCACATTGCCTTCAGGGTGCCAGCAGGGGAAATGTTCCTCTTCAGCAGTTGGGAAAGGAAAACGGCATTTTCCTATCCTTCTAGCTCAGGGATCTTCAAACTTGACAGCTTTAGGACTTGTGGACTTCAACTCCCAGAATTCCTCCTCCAGTCATGTTAGTTCAGGAATTCTGGGAGTTGAAGTCCACAAGTCTAGCTTGTCAGCCTTCATTCTGGGTCCCTGTGGGGCCTAGAGGGAGAATGTCCCAGAGCACATCCTATTTTCCATGGGGTGGGGACAGGCGGTGTGGGGCTTTCTCCTCAGTGAAGCTCGCCAAGGGCTTGTGCATTGCCTTGGGCCTGGTTTGTTGGTGACACTGCTCTGGTTCTTTCAGATTTATATTAAGTTGCATGCAGTGGTAACAAACTGGTTGCTGAACTATAGTTCCCAACAGCCTCAGCTGCTATGCTGAATACAGTGTGGCCCACATGGGACATTATGCCAATTGGTGGCCGCGTTATCCGCGAGGTTAGCTGAAAATGTGGCTTGGATTGGAGCCTCGGCACTTTTTCTGTCCCTTTGGAGTTGGGTGGGCTCAATTCCTCATTGCAAATGCTGGTTGTCAATTGCCCGGCCTGAAGTTGCGCCCTGGGCCCGTCTCACCTCCTGGAGTCACAGGGTTCCCACTTGGGCTTCTTTGCAGGAGTGCAGAACCTCTTGGCTATGGGCTCCCTGCTCAGCGTCGACCCCAACCGGCTAGTCGTTAAACGGGTGGTGCTCAGTGGCCACCCGTTCAAGATTTTCAGCAAGCTGGCTGTCGTGCGCTACATGTTCTTCAATAGAGGTACTGTACCCAAAGTCCCGGTGTGGGAGCGGGGAATTGCAGTAACTTCATTGAGAGAAATGGACCCCATTCAAAGGATGGAGAGTGCAGGGCCCACCTGTCTGCAGTTGCTCTGACCACTTCCAGTGTTGTCGGAATCCACTCCCTCCCCAGCACACACACACCCAGGTATGTGTGGGTATATACACCCTGGGTATGCTTGCTTTACAGAACAGGGGGTCTTCAAACTGGACAGCTTTTAAGATTTGTGGACTTCAACTCCCAGAATTCCTCCTCCTGTCTTGTTAGCTCAGGAGTTCTGGGAGTTGAAGTCCACAAGTCTTAAAGTTGCCAAGTTTGGAGACTTCAGTTATAGAGCTTATTCAATTCTTGTCTGTGACTACAAACTTGGGGGTTGCTTTGAACCGTGCTGTCATGCCCCTGTTGGAATCTGATTCCGAGGGGGGGGGGCAAGCAGCTGATAGGGAGTGTGGCTTCATTGGCTGTGGAGGAAACTGGGGAAGGGCACAGTCCGGCTGGGCAAAGCAGGGAACAGGTAGAACAAGGGAGAGGGAATTCGGAAGATCCGGGCCCACCCCCTCTTCATCCTAAGGCACGCAGGAAGGAAGAAGCAATGTGAGTTGCATGGCTTACGGGGGAGGAAAGGGCCCTGATTCCCTTCATTAGCGGCAGCTGGGAACACAGTATTTAAAAAGGGAGGTTGCACACAGCAATTTGTAGGAAATCATGAGTTATCTGTTATGGTCGAGGGTTATCTGAATTCCTGGCGTCTTCCCAACTGGGTGTGTTTTGCTGGCCTTTAGAAGTCTGCAATTCCTTCTCCTGCCCCGTTAATTGCTGCAGCATGATTTGTGTGGATTTTTATTTACACTCTATATGTACTTTGTTTTCGGACTGAATTTCCTCCATTTAAAGACTGTTTTTGGGAGAGTTTTTTCTCCAGCCAAAGGCAACTGGACATTGGGGGCAAAGTTGGAGATAATAAAGGGACTTTTCTTACTTATGTGACTGTGTTGCCTTTCTGCCACGCCCTTTTGGGTCATCATACCTGCCGGGAGTCCTACTTCTTCCTTCTCCCTCTCCTGCAGAGGATGTCCTGTGGTTCAAACCGGTGGAGCTCCGGACCAAGTGGGGCCGCCGTGGCCACATCAAGGAACCTCTGGGTAAGTGGGTGAAAGCTTTTTTTGGGGGGGGGGGGTGGAGCAGCCCAGGAAATCTCCCTTCCTTGCTGGCTGCGTGCCCTGACTCTCCTTTTTGCTGCCAGGAACCCATGGCCACATGAAGTGCCAGTTCGATGGGCAGCTGAAGTCCCAGGACACGGTGCTGATGACCTTGTACAAGCGAGTCTTTCCCAGGTGGACGTTTGACCCCTACGTGCCGGAGCCCATGAGGTGGAGGGGCGGCATCCCGCCTAGCCTGGAGGGAGAGGAGAAAATGGACTAGCTGCTCTAGCTAAGCAACTATTTATGCAGGGGACAAAAATACTGTTTCCAACAAAAATAAGCTTCTGGGGTACTTAGTATTTCTTTTGATGGCCAACATCTGGAGAAATCTGGTATCTATGAAGCAGACAATTGTCCTTCCTTTGATTGGCCTTAATATGCTTCCCATTTCATGGAGGCACTGGAGTCATTGTCTTGCTGATGGGTTTATGCAGGGGAAAGTTTGGCTCTTGAGTAGCAGGGCTTCCTTCTCTAGTAAAGAGACACTGAGACCACCACACCTGTAAAGGAGTCTTCAGTGAGATTCGAGCCTCTAGCTGGCAAAGATGAGAGTAAAACTTACTGTTTTACTATGTTCTTTGGTATTCCTCATCTTGAAACAATGATTTTATTGAAACAGCAAAATTCCTTTATTGATCTGGAAACTACTAAGTAGCTCATGATTACTTGTAGAGCGGTTTGGATCAGGCAAAAATTGGAACACCTCTTTTTTTTCCAGCTACAGCTTCCCTGATGCTGAAGCTTCTCTGTTTATATTCCAGGAGAAAAAAACAAACCTGAATCAGGTGCATCCTGGGAACTAAAGGACCAAAATCTGTCACGGTGCAGAAAAGATAGAACTGGTGCTGCTTGCAGCTCCATATATACAAATGAAACTTTGTCCTCAAAACAGATCCATAGATGAGATTTCTAGATGGTTTGGCATGTTTCGGTCTGCATTGGTAAAAAGTGTGGGGTATCGAATTGCTCGTGTTCAGATGTCAGAAGAGTTGGTGGATGGTATTTATAGAAGGGCATTCATGGGGATTTTCTTTTAACCCTCTGCTGACTTGAGTCACTAAACTCCAGCATAAAGGAAGGCTCAGACCCATCTCCCTGTTGTTAGTTACGAAGTCTGACCCATTGGGACCCCATGGACAAAGTTCCTCCAGGCCTTCCTGACCTCTACTATCTTCTGGAGTCCATTTAAGCTCACACCAACAGCTTCCGTGACTTCATCCAGCCACCACCTCCTCTCTTGTCCCCTTCTTCTTTTCCCAGCATTAGGCTTTTTCCTTCCTTCCTTCCTTCCTTCCTTCCTTCCTTCCTTCCTTCCTTCCTTCCTTCCTTCCTCATAAGAGTTGTGTTTTTTAACAAAAGTTCCTTGACACGAGCTGCATGGGAGTGATAATTAACAGGAACCTCATAGGTGGCATTAACATTGTCTGAAACACAGTGGTGGGATTCAAATTTTTTTACTAGCGGTTCTCTGGGCATGGCTTGATGGGCGTGACAGGGGAAGGATCCTGCAAAATCCCCCTCCTCACCTCACTAACCTGCTTTCCAACTCCATTCTCCTGTGCAGGGCAACCAAAGAAGACCCAGCTGATCAGCTGGGGTTCAATGGGAGGCAGAGAAGAGATGGGGTTGGTGGGGCCAGTCAGAGGTGGGATTGGCCGGTTCTCCAAACGACTCAAAATTTCCGCTCCCAGTTCTCCAGAACTGCTCTGACCTGGCTGAATCCCACCTCTGCTGAAGCAGCTGCCTTCCTGCAAGATTTTGCCTGCCCTGGAGTCTAAGCTCCATGTGAGTTGAGACAAAACTCCCTGCACAAGTGTAAAATACAGCATCACAAACTCAGACAAGCAATCCCCTTTTGGGGGCTACAGGTGAGAAATGCATCTCTGGAACAGAGACTTCAAGGACCCTTCCACCTTGCCATCAGGAAGGAGATGTCCACCTTTTGTCAGAAATTTGGCCTTTCACCATTTCTACAAGTAGTCCTTTGACATGATGGAGCCTGCCCATTATGATCACACCCTGCAACAGTCCTTAGGGAAAACAATTTCCCCATACGACCTCCTCGTCCCTGGATGCAATAAAACCTCACCTTTCTGCAGAATAAATCGGAAGGAGCCAGGATTTTAAAATATTGTATTAGTCATTTTATACTGCATCTTGTCGATCAGTTTCAAAGCAGGGACTAAAATTCTTTTTTAAATTGAGAAATAGAGAAGAGCAGAGGGACAATCAATGTTAGCACGATATGGTTGGCATTTTAAAAAAGCATTTCTCCAAAAGGTTCAACTACTTATCATGGCAGGGGTGGGGAAGTGTGGCCCTTTTATGACTTGGGGTCTTCAACTCCCAGAATTCCTGACTCAGGAATTCTGGGAGTTGAAGACCCCAAGTCATAAAAGGGTGATAGTTTCCCACCTCTGTTCTATGGGGACAGCCAGCCACATGGCTTCAATGTGGGGAAGAAATCTTGAAGCTCTTAGTTGTCTCCACCGCACAGAAGGAGCAGAACTTTCCTGTAGTCCCCAGAGGTGTCTCCCTAGAGGGGAAAACAAAGCAGAGTTTATTTTTATTTTCCTAAATGCCAATTCTAGCAAAGCAGGGCTCACCGCGCCTGCCTTAACCTTCACCTCTGAACTACAGGTGGGCAGAATAAAGTTCACAGGTGTGTTTAACATGGACTGCTCCTGCCTGACTTGGAAGCCACAAGGTGCAGTCAGAAAAGGGTATCATCATGATTCAACCCAGGTTCTACCACACAAAGAAAATAGGCCGAGTTTCCATCATACCCCTATGGCTGCCATCTTGATGTTTTTCACCACAACCTACACATGACTGGCTAGAAGTGCTCCAGTAAGGTTCAGTTTTGTGGGGCACACCTCCAGATACAGATTAACAGAATTGAAAGGAGCCTTATAGGTCAGTGGTGGCTAACAGTTTTGGGCTCCTGCATGTGCTTGTACGCTCGTGTTTGTGTGCCAGCACCCCGAAGGCAATGTGCTCACCCTACACACGCCCGCAATCCCCACCCACCCCTGCCGCCCCCTTACCTGCACTCTTCTCACAGCTGATTTTGGGCCTCCCAGAGGCTTGAGGAAGGTTTCTGTAGCCTTTGCAGGCCGAAAACTAGGCCCATTTTGTCACTTCCAGTATTTTCGGAAAAACTGATGAAATGGGCCTAGTTTTTGGCAGAAGTCTTCAAGCTTCTGGGAGGCTGAAAAGGGGCCTCAAATGCTGAAAATCAGCTGTGAAGCACATGCATGTGCAGTGAGGTAAGTTTGCCTGCAGCTTGTGTGCCAGCACAAATGGCTCTGCATGCCACCTGTGGCATATGTGCCATAGGTTCGCCATCACGGTTATAGGTCATCTAGTCCAACCCCCTGACCCTACCCCATTTCTGACAGCTGGCAGCCCAGTCTCTTCTTGAAAGCCTCCAGGGATGAAGCTCCCACAACTTCCGAAGGCAACTTCTGTTCCACGGGTTGATTGTTCTCCCCGTCAGAAAGTTTCTCCTTATTTCCAGGTTGACTCTCCCCTTGATCAGTTTCCATCCAATATTCCTTGTTTGGCCTTTGGGTGGTGTGAAAACAACTTGACCCCTTCCTGCTCTCTGGGGCAGCCCCTCCTCAACTATTGGAAGACTGTTCTCCTCTCTCCTCTGGTCCTTCTCCCTAGACTAGCTGTACAGAAACTCTTGTGCGCTCAGATGCCGCAGCTCACCTTAATGAAAGAGTAGAGGGATTTCCCATACATGCGCTTGAACTCTGCCTTAATATCAATCATATCGATCTCACAGCGAGAGACCATCAGGCGGATCAGAGTGCTGTCATCGGTCCCCAAGCCCTGGTTTCGGGTTGGAAAAGAAAGACAAGTCACACAACATGCAAAACATTTTGTCCCTTTTAAAGCAGCCACCTGCTAACTGCGCAGTCCTCGGCGCTCTGAGCATGGTGGTTTTCTTGAAGACGTTTCACTACCAAAGTAGGTAGCGTCATCAAACTAGATGAGGTAGCACTGAGGAGGAAGATTCTCAAGTTACCCAGGTGGAGTTGTCTAGAAGTTGAGCTGTGGCAACTGGACTTCTGCTCTTTTTGGTTTAAAATATCTGGAGATTCTCAGTCATCCAGGTCAGTCGTCCCAAAGATAACTAGACTTTCTGGTTTTTCTGTGAAGACATTTCGCTTCTCATCCAAGAAGCTGCTTCAGCTCGTTGGCTTGAAGCATTTCGCTGCTTATGCAAGGAGCTTCGAGCTGAAGAAGCTGCTTGAATAAGTTGCCAATCATTTCAAACCAAAAAGAAAAGACGTCCAGTTCCCACAGCTCAACTTCCAGATAGGACTGAGGATGTTAGCTAGTTTGGTGGTGAAACTTTTTTGCTAAAAGCCACCGTGCTCAAGAGAACCAAGGACCTCACCGTTCTATAAATCACCTCTTCCACCAGCAGCTGCTAATTGTGCATCACCAAGCTGTTAGTCCAGTGGTTCTTAACTTCTGAAAGGTGTGGACTTCAACTCCCACAGTCCCCCAATCAGCATTCTGGGAGCTGAAGTCCCCACATGTTAAAAACCACTGAGGTTGAGAGGCCCTGAGAGAATCCCTCTTCTTCGTGCTGGAACCTGGCAGAATTCCCCAGAGCAGGATTATCCAACCCGTTCTGGAGAGGCCAGGAATTAAATACCAGCTTTTTCATGCAAAAAGAACTGAGCCCGGATCATGTGATTACAGGAAATCAATCCATTAATAGGACACGCCTGTTGCAGACGGTTTTATGCATGTGTTTACCTTCATAGATTTGTACAGCCGTTCAGCAAAGTAGGCAGGTTTATTTCTCATGCACTTCACTGAGAGGAGAGAATAAAAGGAGGCAGTTAGCATAGCAACAATCAAACAATCTTGATTTAAAAAAAAAATAAAATCACTTCTTGTCATTGAAACAATAATTTTCTAAATGAAAGTCCTGCATATGTTGAGCATGGCCTTTCCAAAAGTCTTTACTTCCAATGTTCCTCTATATTGCTAGCATCCAATGTCTAAAATGCTGGAACTGCCATCCTCAGTGTCTTCCTGATATGTGGGCCAACTCAGAACATGTGGCTTCAGCAGGTTTTTGTTACCAACAATAATGTCCCAAAGGTACTTTTTCCAAGAGGCAACTGGACTTTCTGGTTTTGCTTTGAAGACATTTTGCTTCTCCTCTAAGAATCTTCTTCAGCTCTGACTGGATGGTGGGGAATGGAAGGACTGATACTCCTTGCAGACAGCTGGTCATTTGCATCCTTTTAGAGGGTTGTTGAGGCCACTTGGAGGTTTATCTGTTTACCAGACAACAATGAATCTCCTTGGATAGCCTACATTCAGGAACTCGCTTCGAGCAGAAGTTACCAGATGCAACAACACGTTATTTCATTGCCGTCTCTCCATGTTGCAAACACCCTGGAATCAAGTTAACCTCCTGCAAAGCAACTCTCACCAGCTGGAGAGGAATAAAAGCTGATGTGGAATCCTCACCTATTGCCAGCAAGGCATCTTCAAAGTCTCCAGACATCTCGGATTTGATACTCTCCGTAATATCTTTGTTAGCAATGTTCTTGTATTCATCAAATACTAAATAAATAAATGAAGATTTTTATTATCAAACCAAAGAAAAGCAGCTCCCCAACCTCCCAAACCTGGAGACTTAGATATGTCCACAAGCTCCTCTGTTCTAATATTTTCATATTCAAATTTCCAATATTCCCAATTTCCTGATTCATACTGTATATATATATTTGTCTAAAAAATAAAATAAAAATAGTCCTGAATGAATTGAAATAAGTCTATGGGCAACTGAATGGAGCTAAGTGTTTACTGGCCGGATGCCTTTCCTGTCACCAATGTGGAGTTATATTCAGTGGATATATATTCCCATTGTGCCCAGAAAGAGAAATATCTACCTCAATCTAGGATTGAATTCACAGCCTCCTGATTGCGAGGCGATAACTTCCCTTCTAGGCCACCGCACCGCTCACTTGATTCCTAT
Source organism: Laticauda laticaudata (assembly GCA_004320025.1). Classification (NCBI taxonomy): domain Eukaryota; kingdom Metazoa; phylum Chordata; class Lepidosauria; order Squamata; family Elapidae; genus Laticauda; species Laticauda laticaudata. The sequence goes on along the minus strand of BHFT01030034.1, from coordinate 7,562 downwards.
GATGTCCCTTTTTTTTTTTTTAAACAAGAATCCGCCTGCACGACCACTTACCCCTTAAAAGATGGTTCCTGCTTCTGGAGCACAAGATAGTAATGAACTGGCCCTCACTGGTGCCCCATTTGTTCTCCCCTGCTTCAAACAGGCACTAGAGGAAAGGAGCACAAAGAGCAGATTTTTTTGCAGTGAGTTGAATGAACATCATTGCCAGGAGAAAGGGAAGAGTTTGGGGTTTGGAGCCACAACCCAGCACATCTGCACCAATCCAGCTTCCTCCCTGTTCTCACAAGGCAGTAGGGATGGGCAACTTCACATGGATAAAGAAATGGAAGTTTCCACCTGTGAGCTGTAAGGCAGGCGAGGGGAGAGTTCGACAGGACATTTTGGTTCCCGGGGATGCAACGTTGTGTACAATAATCGTTTTAAGCTTACCAGGTCTTAATGCAGCTGGCATGATGGTCTGCATGTGACATCGACCAGGGGTCTCCAACCTTGACCACTTGAATCCTGGAGGCCTTCAACTCCCAAAATTCTGGGAGTTGAAGTCCACCAGGCTTCAAGTGGCCAAGGTTGGAGACCCCTGACATAGACAATGGGGTGGGGAGAAGGAAGCACTCACTGTGTCACCCAAAATTGCCATTTGGCTGCTAAAATTTTGGTGCTCATAGAATAACAGAGCTAGAAGGGACCTTGGAGGTCTTCTAATCCAACGCTCTGCCTTGGCAGGAAACCCTATACCACTTCAATCAAATGGTTATCCAATCTCTTCTTAAAAACTTCCAGTGTTGGAGCATTCACAACCTCTGTTGGTAAGTTGTTCCACTGATTCATTGTTCTAGGTTGCTTCTCTCCTTGATTAGTTTCCACCCATTGCTTCTTGTCCTACCTTCAGGTGCTTTGGAGAATAGCTTGACTCCCTCTTCTTTGGGGCAGTTCTTGCAAGTGGGGTTACTCACCTTGGCATCCTTTTGGGCCAGCCCCTGGTCAACATGGGAACTCTCATCTCTGTTGCCCTGGGAAGAAAAGGGGTGGGGAAGGGAGGCAAGTGAAGCTCAACAGAGATTTTAAATAAGTCACCTGCACCTCCATAACTGTCTGGTTTGGTTCTGCAACCCAACAAGACACACAGACTTCAGAGAGTGGTTAGGATTGCAGAAAAAACAATGACTACCAACCTCCCTTCCATCGAGGACCTGTATCCTGCATGAGTCAAAAAGAGGGCTGGGAAAATATCTACAGACCCCTCACATCCTGGACATAAACTGTGTCAACTCCCACCCTCAAAACGACACTATAGAGCCCTGCACACCAGAACAACTAGACACAACTAGACGGTTTTTACCCCAAAGCCATCACTCTGCTAAACAAATAATTCCCTCAACGCTGTCCAAATATTTACAAAGTCTGCACTACTATTACTGTTAATCTTCTCATCACTCCTTAACACCCATCCTCTCCTACTTGTGACTGTATGATTGTAACTTTGTCGCTTGTATCCTTACAATTTTTATTGGCTGTTTCCTCGTAGGATTTGATTGATTATTGTACCCTATGACTATCACTAAGTGTTGTACCTGGTGATTCTTGACTTTTGATGAATGTCTCTTCTTTTATGTACGCTGAGAGCATTTGCGCCAAGACATATTCCTTGTGTGTCTCATCACACTTGGCCAATAAAGAATTCTCTTCTCTTCTCTTCTCTTCTCTCTTCTCTTCTTATTGTACCCTATGACTATCATTACGTGTTGTCCCTGATGATTCTTGATGAATATATCTTTTCTTTCATGTACACAGCGTATTTGCACCAAGACAAATTCCTTGTGTGCCTAATCACACTTGGCCAATAATTCACTCGTTCGTTCATTCATTCATTCATTCATTCATTCATTCATTCATTCATTCATTCATTCATTCATAAGGACCAACAGCAAGGAGCAAAGGGGAAGAAGGATCTTTAGCAGAAACATTTGCCACACCAGTGGGATGCAGGAAAACAAAACACTCAACATCTCTTAAAGACCTTTTAAACCAGCTCTTCAACACTCAACCCATCTCTTAAAGACCTTTCCTTGGGACCTGGAGATCAGGCTATCCAGCCATAGAAGAGAGCAGCCGAACAAGCCACCTTACCAGTGAATGAGAGAAACTGGGTTGAAGTAGAAGGCCATAAATAAACTGGGATAAAAAATCAGGGTGATGCCAAATCCCTTAAAACTCTGATCCATGCTAAGTTTGAAAGAGGGCAACTCTCACATGGAGGTATTCGTCTTTGAAGAGATTCCTCTCCACCCACCACAAGTTCTCAATGCTTATAACCCTGTTTAGAACTTGTCAGCTGTGGCCCTGTCCATGCAGGAGGCCCAAGAAAGCTTATCGCCCACCAAAAGGGAGCATGATTTTTCATAGAATGTGCTGAAAAATCCTAGGTCTTCAATGCAATTTGGAAAGATCACAGAGATGGAGGATGGAAATCCAGTGGATGCTATCAGTGTAGGGAAAACCACTGAATATTTCTGAATAGGATACACAGTTAGAAACCACAAGCCCATTGCTGGCTTACTACACAAATGACAGTTTAACATCCTGTTCCCCAAACAGACATGTGCATTATTGTTTGCATCCCTAACTTTTTCCCAGCTTCTTTTTTGCACACCACACACATAGAGGACTGCAAAGAAAGGCCAAAATGACACAAAAGGTTCTCAAACAAGCCCTAGTTCATTTTTTACACCTGCAAAAATGCTTGCTCAACAAAGACAAGCTGTGAATTAGGGCAGGGGCCTCCAACCTTGGCAACTTTACAACTAGTAGCTTCAATCCCCAGAACTCTGAGAGTTGAAGTCCACAAGTCATCAAGTTACCAAGGTTGAGACCCCTGGTTTAGGGCGAGGTGTGAACTCATCCACTATGTAAAGAGTGATCTGAGGCATGACAAGAAGAGCCAAATACTTACAGTTGACAGGGATACCAGGACTCTCTGGAACTTGGAGGAGGTATCTGAAACAATGTCCTTCTCGAGGGTGGTTCCATACTCTGCAAAAAAGGCCCAGAGATATATGTCAGTCCTACTCGGAGAATTGGTGGGGCTGAGGAAAGCTTGACAACTTCTTGAAAAACAACCACTAGCGTGCAGGCAGGGTATGTTCAAAAAATTTGTGGGGCTGTGAGAATAAACCTTGAGGAACAGGAGGAAGAAGTAATGGCTGGATTCAAGAAATGGAGTCCAAGGAAAGATGGGACAGAGAAAGCAGAAGGGACCCCTCCTACCTGTCTTTAGGATAAAACCAGGGAGGGGAGAGGTGTATTCAGAGTGGAAAGATTGTGTAACTAACTGTGATGGAGCATGAACTGGTGAAGGCTGTTGGGTGGGGGAGTTATCAGCAACAGCACGTTCCTGTACTGGAAGGACTGACAGAACCTGGGGTCGGCATGAAAAGGGGGAATCAGCCTAGAATCCCTACATAACCACAAGCAAACTAAGCCCAACCCTCCTCGAATTCCACTGGCCCATATCTAACCCCTGTCAGGTGCTAACCATTAGTTGGGAAGATTCCTGTGCATAGGTGTGAATGCCAATAAATCAGTTTAACTGCAAGCCTGATATTTCACCTCTGACAATTCCAGAGAGAGGCCCAAGACAACAGACTGTGCAGTCCTGAACTGTGTGGGGGAGGGAGGAAAAGATTCAGAATAGCCAAACCCCAGAATCTCCCAGGGTATATTTAGTAGGTTAGAAGGTTTTAGTCTGGCAAAAGTATGTCCGTTGGGTGAAAGTAAATAAAGAAATGCATTCAGGTGGATCTCAATTGTGTCATTTTTGGACTTAGATCTTGACAAAAATCCTATAATAAATATAATTTTAATATTCACGACTTTGTGTGTTGGAGTTTGATCTACCTTGAATCACTGACAGCAATGGTGCAATGACAGATCTGCCTATTTTTTATGGACGCCATCATTGACGCCATCTTGATTTCTCATCTGCACCATCACTGATGCCATCTTGACTTCTTTTGACCATGGTCTGCAGACAGTTGTGACAATGGGGAATCCCACTAAACCAGAGGTCTCCAAACTTGGCCACTTTAAGACTTGTGGACTTCAACTCCCAGAATTCTGGGAGTTGAAGTCCACAAGTCTTAAAGTGGCCAAGTTTGGGAATCTCTGTATACTAAACTCTGAGATTGGGTGCACACAAATTCTAGGGACCATATCTAAAAGCATTGTCTGTAGTAGGTCTGCCTATCACCAAACATAACATGCAAATGGAATTCAAGGTTTCCAGCTGCTGTCTGTGCCCAGCTGGCCATGTGATTCTGGAAGCCTCCATGAATTGGCTGCAGGTGAGCGTCGAAGGCTATGGGACCGAATACTCACGACGATGGTAAGCATCATTAATCCTCCGCATTTCCTCGTTGGTACGAGAGGCCAGGATTTCTATCAGGCAGCCTTCATCCGTCCCAGCCCCCTGCAAGACAAGACAAAAGTGCTTCAACAGAGCACCAGAGCTGGGCAAATGCCAACAGAAACAAGGTTTTTCTAGGAACATCTCCAAGCTTCAAAATAATTTTGACCAACCACAGAGTGGAAACCAAAGCTCACAGATCTCAAGCGGAGGGACTGCGTGGAATTTTATGAAAATGCTGGCTGCAGTAATATGATGGAAAATGTGAGTCTACTGCAATTTCCTGCTCTCATAGGTGCACAGAATGTCCCAAAGTAGGGAGACAAAAACCAGGAACGGATGGAGAACATGCCTACAACTTCAGGCAGCTCACCAGATCCTTATTTTCCAACCAATTACCATGGTTTATGGTCTATCTATTATCAGACTCCACATACAATCAAAGAGGGCCTTCAACCCATAGAAGCTTTTGCAATAGCACATTTGTGGGTCTTTAAAGCAAGCTGGCTGAGGAATTCTGGGAGTTGAAGCTCACAAGTCTTAAAGTTGCCAAGGTTGGAGACCCCTGGTTTACAATATGCTAAATTGAGCAGGGGAAGAGGAGATGAAAAGTAAAGTTACAATCATGGCCGTAACTGCTCGCTTCTTTTTTACATGGAACATACAGTAATGGGGCTGGAAGGGACCTTGGAGGTCTTCTAGTCCAACCCTGTGTTCGAGTGTTAACATGTGCCAATATTTGTACAGAAAGGATGGAGCTTGAATCACGTAGCTGCAGAGATCTCCTTGACTTTTGATCTTCCCCAGGACCTAGCTGAATTCATATTGCCAGGCAGCATCTAGAGATGGGTAAGGCACCTCCACGCCACCTACTTCCTGGAACCTTGAAGCCAACTGCCCAAAGAATATATTCCAGATGACCTTTTGAGATACAGGTGTGGGTCTGAGATAAAACAGCCCCATGGACAACTCCACACAAATCTCTGGCTCTTTGTGCTAGTTAAACGTTATTATTTTTTTGCAAACCTTCATTGCTCTTCTCAGCTCCTCCATATCATACAGAGTGATAGGGGTCATCATTCCAACAATAACTTTCTCAAAATTCTTACTCAGCTCAGACTTCAGGTCATCAATCAAATCCTGTTGGGGGAAGAGAATGATTGGATAAGATCACAATGGCTAGCATCATTTTTTTTGTTACAAGTGTACCAGCCAAAATTAAATGTATTTCAACTCAGAAGTCAAAGCTGAATGACAGCTGGATTTTCAATTTTAAGGACATAAACCCAGATCAAATTTTTTTGTGGCCCACAGAATTGCACATTCAACATGATCTTTGGAAACTTAGCAGGGACTAATGACTTTTGCTTAAAAATTCTCAGGGCCATTTTTCTTTATTTTTCTGCTTCTTCCATATCTCTATATCAAGGATCTCCAAACTTGGCAAGTTTAAGACTTGTGGGCTTCAACTCCCAGAATTCCGGAGAGATCATGATTGGAGGAGGAATTCTGGGAGTTGAAGTCCACAAGTCTTAAAGCTGTCAAGTTTGAAGACCCCTGCTCTGTGTATAAAATAGACAGTGATTAATATGTGTGTGTGTGTGTATGTATGCATTCCTGCATGTATGTATTTATATATATATATATATGTGTGTGTGTGTGTGTGTGTGCGTGCGCATGTATATATGTATATGTATTTACAGGTGTATGTGTTTACACACACATATATGCATATACATACACACAGCAAATGTATATGTATGTGTACACATATCCGTATTTTGTTTCTTTTGAGAGCGGGCATCAGAATTTCATTTTTAATGTGTCCCAGTGTGCTCATCGAAATAAATGATAATACAGATTATCTTATCTTCTTATCATCTCATCTTATCTTATCATCTATCTCATTATTTAGGAAGTTTGTTACCTCGCAGCGCACACTAATGTGATTTGTGCAAGCCAATTCTCCTCAACTAAGATTCAAAGTCACCCTTCAAAGGAATCTATCAGGATTCTGACATTCACGATGATTCTGACAATTTGGTCAAAAGAATCTTAGATTGAAATGACAAGGAAGGAAGAGCAGGCCCAGCCAGCCTTTAGGTTGTGGAAAGTTCTGTAAGAAAAGCACAAGCCTGTGGGTTAAACATGTGATCAGAACCACAACAGGCATGCGTTAAGTATTTTTATAATTTGCTTCAAACTGCACTCGGGGTTCTGTCAATCTTACAGGCGGATCCGGTTTTGTTCAACTGAATAATTGTGCCTTTTGGGGGCAAATCTGGACTCTGTCTCTTTGTTTGCACCAAGCCACACGTGACTCTGCCTAACACAATTTACCTTTAATTTCAACTATTTAATAATTAATCCAGCTCCTTATTTAAACATTTACAAAGAGACTGTACCTTCCAAAGAGATAAAGAGAGAAACAGGGAGAGAGAGAGATGTGTGTGTGTGCGTGCGTGGGAAATCAAACAATCACTATACAAAGAAAAGTTTGGCATTAGCAATAGAAGCAATCAATTTTATTGACAGATATCCCTGCCTTAATGAGGTGTAACAATTCACTTTGCAGTCTACATGTGAATCCAGTCCCAGAGTTCCCCTTCAGTGCAACCTACCCGACCAATAGTGGATTTGTAAGCAATCTTAATCTCTTGCCGTTGGGACAAGTTCCTGTTGACCAAAATCTCAATGATGGCATCTTCATCAGTACCTGGGAAAGAGACCGAAGGTTCAGAGAAGGGCAAGAAAGTGGACCAAGGAATTGAAACCCAGATCCATGGAGCAGGATACGGGGAGAAGGTGGCAGGTGAGATCAGGTACATGTTTGACAAGTAGGAAAATCCAGGTAACCAGGACCTCCAGAGCAAGGCCACTGGAAGCACAAATCAGAGGGGAGGAAACCAGCATCTGGACCTAACTCAGAACAAGGCCATTTCTCATGGTATCTCTGATGCAATCCCTGCACAATTTCTTTTATGAATACTCTCTACACCTGGGGTCTCCAACCTTGGCACCTTTAAGCTTGGAGGACTTCAATTCCCAGATTCCCAGAATTAGTAGACCAGCAAAATACTGTGGACATAATATACTTAGATTTCAGCAAGGCATTCAATAAAGTAGACCACAACCTACTTCTTAGTAAGCTAGAAAAAAG
>BHFT01030033.1:0-10021 GCA_004320025.1 Laticauda laticaudata | reverse complement strand
TCCCCCCCCCCCCACTTGGGATGGGTGGGGAAGGAGGGGTGCCCACACTAGAAGGGTAGGATTTGGGTGAAGGGAGCAGTCCCAGTGGTGCTTAGAACAGGCCCCTGGGCATTTTGCGAAGCACGGACTTGTAGGTTGAGGTTAGAAAGTTGTCAAACTGGAAATACTACACTTAATATTATGATCCTGCGTACTGGAGGTTAATTTATGAGGTACTGTTCCAGCAACTACCAAAATGCAAAGCATTGTGTGGATTCTCATGGACACACGCAACAGCTTTCTCAACCCCATGCTGAAAAGTCTATGGGGAAACCTTAACAGTGGCACATCTGAGCAAGCTTTTTTAGCTGATCAACTGAGATATTTGGGGGAGAGGGAGGGGGGACGGCTTTCTTTTTTTAAACTGAGGCCAAAATTGCCTTGAACAGCTTCCACCTGGCCCTATTTTCAGGTGACCTGGCTTACTTGCCTTTCACAGTTGCCTGAAGCAGCTTGGAAGTGGCTTGTTCAACAGTGATTCACCCCAGTTTCATCCTCTCCCCTTTTCCAGATGGCATGAATGGAATATTCCCATTGTACAAATAAGGCTCAGTGAGGTTGCGAAGGGGATGGGATTGTGCCTAGGCTGTTCTTGTGAACTTACCAGGACTTTTAAAAGTTGCTTCTGTTTTTACTTGATGGTTCTTCTTAACACTGTCACCTCCCCAAAAAGGAAGTTTCAGGCAGGAATTAGGAGCTTGCCTGTCTCCCCCCCCCCTTTTTTTTTTTTTTGAGGTGGGGGGAGGAGAATTGAATGTTTGAATACCTTTTCCCCCTTCAAGGGAGAGAAAGCTCAAACATTTGACTTAGCTCTAGAAAGTTTTCACTTGCGTAGTCTCTGAGATAACGAAAGCCAAATGGAATGTCCTGCCTTTCCTTACATCACATGTTGGCTGGGCTGAACATTTGAGACCGCAGGCTGCTCTTTCTCCCCTGCCCCAAATACTTCAATTGCTCAGCAGTTCCCCTCCCAGCATATGTGTGTACTCCTATTATGCTTGCCACGTTAGCGACACGCATGGGCTGGGCTTCCCAGGAATTGCATTTCCCAGAAAAACTGGCCCCTCAGGCAGATCAGAGCCAAGCTGCTTTTTCATTTGGGTCTAATGGGGTCACCCCAGATCTTCTACAGAGCGGGAACTTTAAACCCACCGGCTGGGCTTGTCTTCTGATTGACATATAGGCGATGAGAAGAAGAGAGAAGGGAATGAGTCTTGGAGAAATATTGGGGGAAGGGCACCCTCTTTTTCAGGCTGCTTTGTGCATGCCTGAATAATAGGGTTGCAGAATTCTTAGGATAGGATAAATAAGAATTGCTCCTGGCGATTAAAACTTTTACAAAGAACTGGGTGTGGTTCCAAGGATTACCCACCCAACCTCCACTTTGTCACATACCACACTCTGTCTCTTACATTGCAATGCTTGGGAGCCTGGGGGTGTGGGTGGACAACATTAGGATAGTCTTAGGCCCAAATATTGAGCGTCTGCTCCTAAGCAGCCTGGACGTGAGGGATCGTGGGACCTGTAGTCTTGCCAGGTTCAAAATGTGACTGGTTGTCTTCACCAGTGATTGGAGTGGGGGAGAGGAGAGCTGGCATATGGTGGGTAAGGATGACTCCTGGAGACAGATGTCATCCCTGTTAAAAGTAGCCTAGAAATTTGCCTTTCTTGGCTGAGATTGCTGCACAGTTATGCAATTCTGCAATTTCAACATCTGCAAGATGGCCAGGATTCAGTTAATAGTTTGGAATTGTCATCTTGGTGGAGATGTGTGGAGTTGCGTCCTCAATTGCATAATAAACTTTTTTTTTTTTTAAGTTCTGCCCCTTTTGAAGAGAAGTCTATTTTCAGAAATCTACAGTTCCTGGCACCCATTTCCCATTTGGCCAAGGTAGACAGATTAAGAGAAGGCTAATCCCAATGTCCTCATCTTTTCTGAGAGGAAAATTTAAAAAAAAAAAATCTAATCTCTTTTATCTTGGTTTTTGTGTTTTCCAGAAGAGGAAGAGGAAGAACAAGAGGAGGAAGAAGAGATTGATGTGGTTACTGTAGAAAAAAGGCAACCTTCAGCCAAGAAATCCGAGTCCAGTGTCCACACATCTGGGGGGCACAGTAAGCCCCCTCATAGCCCTCTGGTTCTCAAACGCTGTCACGTCCCAATCCACCAACACAATTATGCCGCCCCTCCTTCCACGCGCCATGAATACAGCTCCACCAAAAGGCTAAAGTTGGACAATGGCCGCGTTCTGAAACAGATCAGCAACAACCGCAAATGTTCGAGTCCCCGCACCTCAGACTCTGAGGAAAACGACAAAAGGCGAACGCACAACGTCCTGGAGCGACAGAGGCGGAATGAGCTGAAACTGAGTTTCTTTGCGCTGCGTGACCAGATCCCCGAAGTAGCGAATAACGAAAAAGCCCCCAAAGTTGTCATCCTTAAAAAGGCCACCGAATATGTCCTCTCCATCCAGTCCGAAGAGCACAGACTCTTAGCAGAAAAGGAACATCTGAGGAAGCGACACGAACAACTCAAAAACAAACTTCAACAGTTGAGGAACTCTTGTGTTTAAAAAAAAACCAAAACAACTTAAAAGTGTTGCTATTAATATTATTAAAGACTATAAATATTGGGAAGAGAAGTGGACTTAGAAAGGGGTGAAATATCAACGTGACATAAAAACTTTAAAGCGCTTCTCATGGGCAAGACAACCCCACGTAAATCTCATAATGGACTCCATTTTGTAAAACTGCAGAACTCTTGCGAATGCATGCCGAACAGCTGTCCAGCATCTAAGAACTGATGAAAATTTGGGGTGCAAGCTCATGCTTGCAAAAGGGGTTGAGGGGGATGTATTGGAGGGTGGGGGGAATAATGAAGATTTTTCCACTTTCTTTTTTGTATTTAAAGCATTTTTTTTTCTCTTACGAAGTGATTTTTGGACTGGCTTAATTGTTGTCAAAGTTCCTGTAAATATTTACACAGCCTAATGATATGTAAATATCTTTAATAAAAAAAATCTTTATAGAAAAAGTTAAAAAAAAGATCCCTCAGCAGATCATACTTAATGGTTGTGGCCCCTGAATTTATAAATTGTCTTGAATTTTTTGGTGCCATAACATCTCTCACAGATCATTCTTATTTAAGTACCTTTTTTGTCATTTTTTTAAAAAAAGAACTGATTTTATTTTGTGTTTATAGATAAATAAACTATTTCCCGTAAAATTGTAACTGGCTACATATGGTGTGTTTTCTTAAGTTTTTAAAGTGATTTGAGTGTCACAAAAGATCCTATATGAATATTTATGGGTTGAGTAAATAACCAGAGAATTATTCTAAAAGAGGGCTGTTGCGTATGCCCTCCTGAGTTGATATCTCTGGTTTTGAGGGGGGCTCACCCACTGTTCCCCACAAATATAAATATTGTGTATTTCAGGTTAATGCTTCCTGCCTCAGATGATGTGGCTTGGAAGTTTGCAAAAGTATGAATCCTGCCTTGTAGGTTTGAAAGTGATGCCCTATCCAAAACACATCACTTGGTGTGTCTTTGAAGGCTGTCAGTCATCCAGACAAAAAGTTCCACATATTGCAATGCATTTTGAGGGGGGGAAACCCCTGAGGTTGGTGTGGCAAGAGTTGGTACATTCCTATCACTGACTGCCGAACAGACTTGCTCTGATTGATGAAGCTGCTTCAATGAGCAGTGAAATGCCTCAAATTAACAAAAAAAATAGTCTAGTTGCCATGATTTCACTCTTTAACCTTTGCCTACATTGTCCCAAAGGTGCTTTTTCAAGAGGCAACTGGTCTTTTCTAGTTTGTTTTTCATCCAAGAACCTTCTTCAGCTCTGACTGGATGGTGGGAAATAGAAAGATTTATACTCCTTGCAGATAGCTGGTCATTAGCATTCTTCATCTAGAGAGTTGTTAAGGCCACCTGGAGGTTTATCTGTGTCTTCAGGGTCACCTGAGTGATGCAAATGGGTGTGAAGAAGCCTCTTGGATGAGAAGCTAAAAAGTCTTCAAAGAAAAACCAGCAAGTCTTGTTGCCTCTTGAAAAATAGCACCTTTGGGACAATCCTGACCTGGATGACTGAGAATCTTTATAGACATTTGCCTGCCGCGATTCAATCTTCAGATATCACATGGTGATTAACTAAATCAGGGTTAGAATAACCTTACAACGAGTTGCATATAATCCCTGATCTTGAACAATTCCAAAAACTGTCTAGTTCACAAAGTTGGAATGTAAGATGTGATAGTTTTAGCTTTTCATGCATTATGTCCATATTTTGTAGAGCTGGTGCTGGCTAGTGAAGATTGCTCCTCACACTTCGTAAAAACACAAAGGGGCTGAAGGAAGTTTGTGGAATTCCACATTTCTCGTTGCAGCTGTAGGGCAAGGAAAATAAGTTTATTTTTTTAAAAAATGAGGTTATGGGTTAGCACTATAGTATAATGTTAACACATCTAGTTAGAACTAGCAACTTTCTAACAGCTGCAGATTGATCAGCTTCTGGCATGATACCATCAAGCAACAGGATGGTAGATGGAGTGATGCAAGCCATACCTGACATAGGTGTGTTGATGCTCCTGTTCTAAAGAGGCAGGCTTGCGAAGCCGTGACTGTCTTGTGTCAATTTCACCCACTTTCTTTTCCTTCCACACCAACCCTGATGACCTAAGAGTTACAACTGTATTTGCCACAGGGTTTTGTCTCCCAGGCAGCTTATAATATGCATTGGGCCATAAATCAGTTTAGGAGTCACCTAGACTGGGCCCCTAGAAGACCCTCAATTGCAAAATGTGCTTTAGCTTCCCACATGGACTTGAGCACAGAGCCATTGATTGGATGTTTGCATTCTGGGTTAATGGGGCAAGGATTTTACTCCAATCCAGGCTGGCTATCTTAGGTCATTTGAAGCCTGTGCTGTCTCACTTAGTTACAGCCCTAGTGATTTCCATGCTGTTGTCCTGATACTTTAGATAGAACTTCACCTCCTGTCTTAGCCAGTGCATCAGGAAATATTTAGAAGATCACAGATTCCTTCACCCCTAATTACAATGAACTTTGTAGCTCTGAGGATCAAAGTCTATGGAGATTCTCAGTCATCCAGGTCAAGATTGTCCCAAAGGTGCTATTTTTCAAGAGGCAAATTGGACCTTCTGGTTTTTCTTTGAAGACTTTTTAGAGGGCTGTTGAGGCACTTGGAGGTTTATCTGTGTCCTCGGGGCCACCTGAGTAATGTTCCTGGTTCCTGTAGCCTTTTAGCCATATAATTTGGGATGAACACCTTTTGAATGGTGTGGGAATAAGGAGTGGATTTCCAGAGGAAAATAATTGCAGACTACAGGAATCAGGAGCACTACTCAGGTGAGGCTAAAAGGACACCATAAACCTCCAAGTGCTTCAAGGACCCTCTAAAAGGATGCAAATGACCACCTGGCCTGCAAGGAATATGTATCCTTCCTTTCCCCCACTATCCGGTCAGAGCTGAAGAAGCTTCCTGAATGAGAGACAAAAAGGTCTTCAAAGCAGTCCAGTTGCCTCCCGATAAAAGCACCCTTGGGACTCTGAGGTCCAAATTTACACATGCAAGAATTATAACTTTTCTCACCTTGTTTAAAGAGTATGTAGATGTAATCAGTTTCTTCTCATCAGAAACACAAGAGTTTTGAGGAGCTTCAAAATGTATCTTTACATTTTATGAGTAAAAGGGAGTTGATCACAGGGTATCCTTCCTGAGTATGCAGCTGGACAAAAAATTGGAGTTAGGTTTACACAGAATTTGTTCCCCAAAGAAATTCTGTATTAATAATACTAAGAGATCTCTGAATCTTTTCCTTCACCCAAACAATGATTTCTGCAAGCCGAGGTATCTTAAGAAAACATGAAACTCTATATACACCAAACACATTTCAAACAGAGTAACAGTTGGCAAGAACAGATTAAACTGACTGAGATAATTTATCTGCCTAGTAAAACGACTTAATTATTCTGGGATATTGCAAAGGTGCTTACCTCTTGATTTGTTCTAAAGCACTATATATTCCATTGGTGCAATGAAACAGAGCAGCTTTTAGAAGCATTTCTGCAATATTTCAGAAAAGCTTTCCAAAGTACTTTTATGGGTAAACTATCCGGATTGGGGGGGGGTTGGGGGGGATGTACAAAATTTTTCTTCTCTTTAGGATGAGAGTTTCTTTTCCAGGGAGAATTACTTTGTGCCTTATAGACATGTCTGTCCTTACCCCAAATCTGGATTGAAGTTCTATCTCTTCCTTGGACCATACCAACAAGGATAACTCTGCAGGAGTTCATGTTCCCTGTTTGCTTTCAGGTTCATTGATCATGTCTAGATGACAATTTCCCAGGGGAGGAATCTCTTAATAGCTGAGTAGCCATCTTAGCAATAAACTCAGCTTGGTCAAATAGAAAATAGAAGAAAGATGAATTGAATGTTATCTCTAGACTTCTTCTAAAAAGCCTGGGACTTGCAAAAAGAGACAGGTTGAGACGGAAGACATTTATCCATACAGAGATCAGAAATTGAATCTAGCTTGGTGGAACATAATATCTGATAGATTACTTTGAAGCATTGATTTGCCCCAAATTGTATAACAGTGAATGGAGAATATAAGAAACTAGCTCTATATCCATGCTTTGCTATGAAACTATGATTGGGCTTAGTTTTGGGGGAAGAAAATAAGGGGGGGGGGAATTATGCCTCTGCCTACCAGCATCCACCAGTATTCATCTGGCTAGCATCCTGGCAGTGTGTGAGAGAACTGAGGGCTGTTTGGAAACTGAAATAGTATTTGCTGTGTGAGCAAGAAGGAGACAGCAATGAGGCTGGGCGTGGCTTAGCTCAACTGTTCTGTACTAAAGTTGGTTGCTGCTTTGAAACTGAAACTCCTCTGCTTGTGTTTTGCATTTGGAACAGATTTCTTTTCAGGTGGGGAGGGGGAGTAGAACTCCTTCGCATCAGAGCATGTTAATAGTAATATTCGAAATACTAATGCTCTGATGGTCATTTCGAACAATCCTTTCTTAGTGATCCCCTAGAAGCCAAGAGGAACATATGTGCCAAATTTCAAGTTTATAGGCTTTATGGTTCTGGAGATTTTGTGATGATGCATGACTGGTATTTCACTTTTATATAGAGAGATTGGTTAATTTCCTGAAGTCCTTATGATAGAATCTTAGACACGGAGCTCCTGAATTGAATGCAAGGTGATAGGAAAAGATCCATGTCAGCCAGTCTAGGATACCATGACTGGAATATCATCATCCTTGTTCCACATTACATTGATTATGATTTGCCTACTGGTGTCCATCATTTCTAACTGGCTTGCAAGCGACAGTCTTGAACTCAACCCCCTGCTTCCTTGGTGCAAACATGCCTGTATTATCCTTTTATCAGGAAACTACAGATGAGAGAAGCAAAGAGAAACAAAGTCTACAACATTTATAGTTCGGCTTCATTTGAGTGCAAAAATGCATCATTGTATGGATGTGTTTACCTTCAGCCTTCTAAAGGGAGAAATCAAGATGAGTTATTGATTTACAAAATTGGAGGGCTTCCCAGGGTTTCAGCTTGCTTGAAAGAGCTGAACTGCTCCCAAGAAAGAGGAATACAGTGTGAAATAAGCAGTTATGTCTACGCTTTGAAGAGTCCTTTCTTGTTCTTTTTCTTTGATTCTTCCCTGGTTCAGAGCAGAGGTGGTATTCAGCTGGTTCTGACAGGTTCTGGAGAACTGGTCGCGGAAATTTTGAGTAGTTTGGAAAATCAGCAAATCCCACCTCTGACTGGCCCCGCCCCCACCTATTCTCCACCTCCTGAGTCCCAGCTGATTGGTTGGGTCTTCTTTTGTTGCCCTGCACAGGAGAACAGAGCTGGAAAGGAGGCTAGTGGGATGGGGAGGGAATGGAGATTTTGCAATATATCCTTCCCCTGGAGTGGGGTGGAAATGGGGATTTTATAGTATCCTTCCCCTGCCACGCCCACCAAGCCACGTCCACCACACCACACCCACCAAGCCACGCTCACAGAACTGGTAGTAAAAAAAATTAAATATCACCACTGTTCAGAAATACAAATAGAAAATTCAAGACTAACCCTCCTTAATATGATTTTGCTAGTATGGATTGTTGTGGCTGGTGTCTATGGAGATTATCAAGTCATCCAGATCATAGTTGTCCCAAAGGTGCTTTTTCAAGAGGCAACTGGACTTTCTTGGGTTTTTTTTTGCCTTTTAAGACCTTTCGCTTCTCATCCAAGAAGCTTCTCAGAGTTGAAGAAGGTTCTTGGATGAGAAGCGAAACATCTTCAAAGTAAAACTAGAAACCCCAGTTGCCTCTTGGGAACCAAAAAGCACCTTTGGGACAATTGTAGCTGAGGGTTACTTTGGGTTCCACATAGCTCGAGGACACCAGGTTTTGCACTTGAGTACTGTGTTTCAAGAAAGATTCAGAGGAAGTGGAATCACTTTGAAAAAGTACAAGACATAGGATTGGGGACTAGAAACTTGCATGAAAGAAGGAAGAAGCTATTTTTAGACTTGAGAACTTAAAAATAACGCGTGGGATAACAGACTCAAATCCTTGAGAACTCTCACATGAAGAAGACCAAGACATGGTTCATTACCATCTCAATTTGCAATATATAGAATGGTCACCCCAAAGATGCTTTTCCAAAAGGCAGCTGAACTTTTTTTTTCCCTTGAAAATGTTTCACTTGTCATTCAAGAAATTTCTTCAGTTCTCTGAAGCAGGGATCTCCAATTTTGGCACCTTTAAGCCTGGCAGACTTCAACTCCCAAAATTTATGGGAGTTGAAGTACGCCAGACTTAAAGGTGCCAAGGTTGGAGACCCCTGCTCTGAAGGATAAGCTGAAGAAACTTCTTTGATGAGAAGTGAAACATTTTCAAGGGGAAAAACCCCCAAGAAAGTCCAGTTGCCCTTTGAAAAGAACCTTTGGGACAACCGTCAATTGGAGGATTGAGAATCTCCATTGATGATACAGAACGACACTTTCAATCTACAGGGAGGCAGTGTGTGTACACTGAGGCAAAGAAGAAAAATCCTAATAACCAAAACAGTTTGGCCATCCATCGACGATTTGAAACAGCAACAGGTTCCTTTGCTAGATGCTTTTGAAGGACCTGTTGTATAGCCAGCGCCACTAAGGATGCTTTCACTTCAAATCCAGGAAGCCTGGCTTTATTCTTCCTGTTGATCTGCTAAAGACAGGGATGTCAAACTCAAGGCTGGATCCGGCCTGTGGGGTGTTTAGATCTGGCCTGCAGGGTGGTGCCTCTGCTGGTGAAAACAGAGCTCGGGAGGGCCACAGGTTTTGCTGGCAGAGGGTTGCAGGAGGCCATCGCAGGCAAAAACAGAGCCTGCTTTTGCTGGCAGAGCCCTCGGGCCACCACAGGCGCCACTGACATGAGTGACGTTGACCTGGTCATGCGCCCCCCCCCGGCCGTACCTCCCCCCAGCCCTCCCTCCCAAGCTCAAACACAACCCTAATCCGGCCCTCAGTGAAGTTGAGTTTGACACCCCTATGTTCTTCAGTGACTCAACAATCCAGGTTTCTGATAGGCAAAACTGGCTAGTAGCTTTTGTTCCTTCACCTCAGAGTGCACTTCATTGCACTGGAAGAGAGGAAAACTAAATCCAAAATCTAAAAATACCTCTTAGCTCACAGCTTCAAAATGAATGTTATTATTTTTATTTTTTTATTTTTATTGTTGTTATTTTTATTGTTATTATTATTATTATTCAAAAAAACCAACAGTGTACACAGCAAATGATATAACCATGCTGGGTTTCGTATAAAAAATCACTAGTCTAACACTTCCCAAGTGTTTAGGACTGCGTGATGTATCGGTGGATTATGTGAGCAGATCCCAGAAAGGCGGCCTTCTGCAGCTGACCAATGGTGATTTTGTCACCTCCAACTGCTGTTGTTGTTGTTGTT
>BHFT01030031.1:0-15449 GCA_004320025.1 Laticauda laticaudata | reverse complement strand
TAAAAAGGCTGCCGCGGCTTGAGCCAATGTTCCGTTTCTCAACTGCTGTAAATAATAAAGACTTTGTTGTTGGAACACGGTCTACCTCGCGTTTTTCCAGACGGAACACAAAGCAATTGTGAAAGACCATCAAATAACAATTAAATTAGCGAGGAATGTTCTAAATCAGAAGTGGGGAACTATGGTCCCTTTATGATTTGTGGATTTCAACTACCAGAATTTCTAAGCCAGCATTCTAAGCCAATTCTGGAAGTTGAAGTCCACAAATCATAAAAGGGCCATAGTACCCCACCCCTGTTCTAAAGGAAGGAGGTAAAAAAAATCAATATGGTGGCCATAAGCTTCCAATGAAAGCCCCATCCTTTTTAAAAGCAATTACATGGTTTAGATTCCCATGTTAACTTTTCTTAACCCCTTTATATAACCCCTGAATTAGTACCAGTGTTCAAGGTTCCCAAATCACTTCTTTCACATAGCACAAATACTAACTTATCAATGGATTTTTTGAGCTCAATTGTGGTTGTAACTTGAGAAGTATTTAATGGTTGCAGGAATTGGATATGTATAGCTTAATGAAAAGAAGAATTAGGGGTGATATGATATCAGTGTTCTAATATCTAAGGGGCAACCACAAAGAAGAAGGAGTCAACCTGTTCTCCAAAGCATCTGAAGGCAGGACAAGAAGCAATGGATGGAAATTAATCTAGGAGAAAAGCAACCGAGAACAAAGGAGACATTTCCTGACAGAACAATTAATCGGTGTTCTGGATACTCTTAATACTGAAGGTTTTAAAAAAAGTTTGGACAAACAGTTGTCTGAAATGGTATAATGCCTCCTGCTTGAGCAGGGGATTGGACTAGAAGACTTCCAAGGTCCCTTCCAAGTCTGTTATTCTGTATAATTTACATTTCAATCCGCAGTTCACACCAGTGTACTGAAGGCTATAGTACTATTGTTATCTCAGAAATTATAAGTGTAGAATTGAATTTCCTATTGGGTTTCTACTAATGCTCCATCTTTCAGGAATTCAAGGCTAGCATTCAGCAGCAGCAGAATCACATGCTTAGAATTTTTTGGATGCAGATATACTAGCTTTATCATTGGTATTTTGTTTTATTTTGCTTTGTTTACTTTTATTTTAGCAGACATTACCCCTTTTATTCCATCAGACCACTTAGGCTCCTTGATGAAATGCTTGGATTCTCTCTTAAACTGCTTCTATTTCAGTTGAGTTGAAGTTACTTTCTGTTAGTGCACTTGCCTTAATCTAATGCCTTGTTTATTACTGGAAACAAATGGCTAAAATAACACCTTCTGAAAAGAGCTGTGCTAATACTTCAATTAAGTAACTCCAATCATGGTATTGGAGAAGGCTCTTGAGAGTCTCTTGGACTGCAGGGAGATCAAGTCAGTCAATCCTAAAGGAAATCAATCCTGACTGTTCTTTGGAAGGGCAGATACTGAAGCTGAAGCTCAAATACTTGGCCACCTAATCAGAAGACAGGACTCATTGGAAAAGTCCCTGATATTGAAGGCAAAAGGAGAAAGAGAAAGCAGAGGATAAGATGGTTAGACAGATAAAGCAACATATAGATTTGAAACCAGAAATATTTCTGCTGGGTATATTACCAACAGTATAATAAAGGGAATGCATATTTAATTATGCATGTAATAACGGCAGCAAGAATAGTGTTTGCAGAACAATGGAAAAATGATGAAAGTGTAATAAAAATATTAGAATGTGCTAAGATGGATAGTTTGACGCTTAAGATAAAAGAAAAGAAAGAAACAGAATATTTTTAACATGGGATTCATTCTACCAATGGTATCAGAATCAGAGGGTAGAAGCTAAACAGAATCTAAAAAAATAATAAAAATTTGTATTGGAAATTTTGCAAGATGGATAAAGTAATAATATTATTATGTTGTGATATATTTATTAAGGTTATTAATATGCATTTGGTTATTATTGTATCTCTGCTTAAAATTAATTGTGCCCAGACAACCTGCTGTTCACATCGACATGGAATTTTGTATGTTCTTTAAAGGGAATATGTATTATTTAAAAAAAGATGGTTAGATATGTCATTGATGCTATGAACATGAATTTGTGTCATGGCTGCATCTCACCTATCCAAACTTCATGAGCTGACAGCTAGACATTAGCCTGGGAGGGAGGGAAGGATTGGAATGTGAAGAAGGAAGGGAGGCTTGAAAGCCTAGCTTTCTTTGCTAGATGACTGAGTGGGATGGTTGACAATTTGGGCAAACTCTGGGAGACAGTGGAGGAAAGGAGAACTGGGTGGTGTGGTCCATGAGGTCATGAAGAGTCAGACACAACTTAGCAACTAAATAACAATTTAGTTTGTAGTCCTGTACCTGTCAGAGTTCCAAGTCATACACCCATAGCAAACAGAACTGTGAGGTAGGATGGTTCCTCAAAGAACAGAAAATCCAGGATTTTCTTCACCTCATAATATGTTTCTCCTTGCACCACTATTGGTTTTGGAGCTGCCTGATCTACCAGCCTGATTGAGGAGCTTACTGCCAGCTTTAACAGGCTGCTCTGAAAGACCAGATACACTTTCCTTAACAAGTGAGGGAGTTTAAGTTGCACCTTAAACTTAAGGGTTTATTACATTTACTATAAAGAAAGGCCTTATGAACTTTGGCACTAGTTTTTTGCAAGGGAGTTTTAACTTCACATACTTTCATTGAGAGTAATGGCACCTGTAATGGCACTTGGGGGCTGTGGTGTTTGTTGGCTTGCATTTTATAGGTTTTTGCCACGACTCATAAAAACTGCTTGGTATTTTCCCACACCTCTTTCAGGGATTCCATCCATTTGTTTAGTGACCTAGATAAGGGGGCCTCCCTGGGGAATTCAAACATGGGGACAAATTCATGCCATTGGTGACTTGAAAGGGGGTTAGGCCAGTGCTGCTGTGCAGCGCATTATTGTATGCCATCTCAGAGAACAGTGGCAATTCTGTCCAGTTAGACTGTTGACAGTTGACATAGCACCTCAAATATTGCTTCACCATGGCATTCACTCATTTTACTGCCCCATTAGTACTCAGATGAAATGCTTAGCTAACCCCCTGCAAAGACACAATGGACCTAATGAACTCCCTCCATAATTTAGTGATGAATTGAACCCCTCTATCAGAGATGATCCTGCAAGGGATGCCATGTAACCTATAAATCTGTCTTGAGAAAAGTTTGGCCAGCTTTTTTGCTGACAGGAGTCCTGGACAAGCTATGAAATGGGCTTGCTTTGAGAATTATGATCCAAATATTCCCTATTCCCCCCACTCTCATGGAGCTCAACAGTGAACTCCATGGCAATTTCTTCCCAGAGTTGGGATGGGTCTGCCACTTGTTGAAGTAACCCTGGGGGTTTCCCTCACCTTTTCTTCATGGCTGCACAAGTGGCACAGCTTTTAAACTTGTCCTCAATGTCCTTTTTCATCTTTGGCCACCAAAATTGCCTTCTGGCCAGATGTAGGTTTTTCAAATAGCCAAAGTGTCCTGCCTGCGAGGAATTGTGACTCTGTTGGAATACTTGGAGTCACAGGCTATTGGATAAATACAATTTGTAGACTTTCCAGGCTAGTCCATCTTTCAGGGTCAATGAGTCTTTATTGTCCCTGTACCACGGGTCAGCTGGTAGCTTATTCCTTAGTCTTTGGGTCTCTCTCTCTCTCTCTCTCTCTCTCTCTCTCTCTCTCTCTCACACACACACACACACACACACACACAAACACTGCCATCTGCAGTTCTTCTTCTTTTAGCCTGTCCTCTGGTTGTGGCTTGAGAGTCAGGTTTGCAGAGGGAAATCATATCATGGACCACTTCTTCACATTTACTGTTGTACTATGGTTTGCATGATAGGGCATCTGCCAGGAGTTTTTCCCTTCAGGGGTGTATTTTAGCTCCAAACTGTACCATTGTTGTGGATTGCCAGTGGTGAACATTCCCTTGGCTAGATGTGCCAGCATGACTTTCATGAGGGGGAGTGGGCACCTGCTCTCCACACATACAGTGTTAATTCTCCTAAAATCAACACAGACCCACATTGACCTGTCTTTTTTTTTTTCTTTAAAGAGGACTGGGGTGGCCACTCTGATTTTAGCCAGTTGTTTAAATTCCTGGGTTTGGTTGGTGTTGATGTGCTCTCTCAGTTTCCTCATCTCATTGGGGTTCATCTTTGGTTTGGTTTTTGGTTTTGCTTCTGGTACGATTTCTATGGCACAGTCTGTGAAGTGGTGGATGGTGGGTAGCATATTGTAATCCTCCACACTGAACACCCTGGCTAGGTCTCAGTATTCCTTGGGGATGTGGGGAGTGCCTGAGAGAGACTGTGAGGTGGTGAAGGCTCTTTTGCTTTGCTTGGTGCCATTCAGTTGCTGGACAGTTCCTTCCCTGGCAGTGTTGGTAGGGGAAAGAGGGCCTATTTCCAGCTTCAGCTTCCCACAAGATGATGTGCCCCCCTTTGTCCAGCCATGCCAGGCCCAGAATCACTGCTTCTGTCATTTTTGGTGCAGCTATGAATATAATAGAATAGAATACTTTTATTGGCCAAGTGTGATTGGACACACAAGAAATTTGTCTTCATGTCTCTCAGAATACATAAAGAAAAGATACATTCATTAAGAATCAAGAATCATAATGTACAACACTTAATGATAGACATAGGGTACAATCAACAATCAAATCATTCTAGAAAACAGTCAATATAAAACGTAAGGATACAAGCGACAAAGTTACAGTCTTACAATCACAAGTGGAGGGGATGGGTGATAAGGAGTGATGAGAAGATTAACAGTAATAGTAGTGCATACTTTGTAAATAGTTGAACAATGTTGAGGGAATTATTTGTT
Source organism: Laticauda laticaudata (assembly GCA_004320025.1). Taxonomy (NCBI): domain Eukaryota; kingdom Metazoa; phylum Chordata; class Lepidosauria; order Squamata; family Elapidae; genus Laticauda; species Laticauda laticaudata. The sequence continues at coordinate 10,565 of BHFT01030031.1, read as the reverse complement.
TAGGAGAGTGATGGCTTTCAGGAAAAAACTGTCCTTGTGTCTAGTTGTTCTGGTGTGCAGTGCTCTATAGTGTCTCTATAGTTTTGAGAACCAGATCAGCACCCAATACTAGCCGATCTTTAATCTTACGGGTTTGGTGAGGAGCTGAACCCTTTGACTTGCTTGAAGCATATGGGGTTGCAAAATGTAAAATCACAGAACCGTTCATTATACCGGTTGGATCCCACCCCTACCCTCAAAAGGGCTATTGCAAAAGGGCTATTTTGGTATCACAGCAATGAAAGATATATATATAATTGGTCATCGCTCATAAATCATAGTTACAATCATTAATAATAAGTTACAAAGAACAATTGATAATCATAAGAAACCAATAGAAGATAGTAGGGAAGATGAGAAGATGAGAAGATGAGAAAAGATCAGAAATAAGAGTGCTGTGGAAATTAAGAAACTATGAAGATTGGCAGATCTTGCATCTGATGGCTCTGTGGATATTTTCTTGGATCTTACTTGGGCATATTAGGAGCAGATAAGAATTTAGTCATTTCATGCATATTTCAAACCTGCTGAACGTGTTTCCATATTTAATCCTCCCTTTTCCAAATTGATCTAATATTATTAAAGGGTTAAAATACATACATACATACAAAAGTGTAAGCACAAGAAAATGTAGCTTTGATGGAAAAAGAGTTGCTTTCAAAAATGTGTACATGAAGAGACATGAAAAGGAATGTGAATATTCATGTGAACCTTTTCTGGATTTATACTACAGAATTTGGAATACTTTTTTTTGCATTTGTAGAGCCAAGCAGAATTTACAGTTGGCAACATGAGAAAAGTGGCAGATAGTGTTCTCCATATTGATTCCTTAGGTCAATAGTCAAGATCATGCTATAGTAAGGGGGAAAAAAAACTAGGAATGAAAATCAGGAAAGATTGTGTGTCTCCTCATTTCTTATCAGAAGTCATTAATCTTTTGCATCTCTCACAACACAATCTGCTGTTCTAATCACAACCATGTCCAGAAAGAACATTATCCCAGTTTTACTTTATCTCTAAGAAATATGGCTCCTGTTGTGTCCTACGTATCTCTGCTGATATTGATGTACAGCACTGGAAAATATGCAGTCTATAGACTATGCGTATTACTTTCTTGTCTCTTTTGACTTGATCATATGCTCTTTTAAAAGTTACATCGAACAATCTTATATTGAAAGGGCATAGCTTCTGATCAGAACTGCAAGATTTTTATTTTATTTATGGAAAATTCTTGTCTGTTCAAAAACAGACAGATTTGTGACTCATTAGACAATCCCTCTAGTTGGATAGATAGATTCTACTCTTTCATTTCATGATAGGGGTGGGCAACTATGGCCACTTTATGACTTGTGGACTTCAATTCCCAGAATTCCAGAGCCAGCATGAGTTGAGATCCACAGTTTGTAAAGAGGCCATAGTTGTCCACCCTTGATGTATACCTGCCTCATATTGCCAATTTTCCACAACCCAGAGTTTTCTAACATAGATAGAAAATGTCATAGATAGAAAATGTAAGAGGAATGGGAAATTCATTTTCTGCCTACCAAGCTTTTCCTGCCAGATGTCCTATTGATTAGAACTTTGTGTATGTAGTCCTTGACTTACAACAGTTCATTTAGAGACTGTTTGAAGTTACAACAGCACTAAAAAAAGTAACTCATGGTCATTTTTCACACTCATGATCATTGCAGCATCCCCATGGTCACATGATCAAAATTCAGACACTTGGCAACTGACTCATGTTTACGATGTCGTAGTGTCGCAAGAACATGTAATCATCTTTTGCAACTTTGTCATGCAAAATCAATGGAGAAGCCAGATTCACTTAACAACGATGTTAGTAATTTAACACCTCTTAACAACTGCGTCAAGAAAAGTCATAAAATGGGCAAATTTCACTTAACAAATGTCTCACTTAGCAACAAAAATTTTGGGCTCAATTGTGGTTGCAATTTGAGGCCTATTGTGTAATATTTTCTTTGTTCAGAGAATGTTTCTACCAGCAGAGGCATTATGGCTATTGTTATTATTGCTTGTTAAGCTTTTCATTCACTCTAGTATAACTAATATAGTTATACGTTTTGAAGTTGTATAATTATATATGGAATGGAATGGAATGAATGGAATAGAATAGAATAGAATAGAATAGAATAGAATAGAATAGAATAGAATAGAATAGAATAAATTAGATCTTGGAGCCCCCTGTTCAAGGAGGAGAATCTATACCATTTCATATAAGTGACTGTCTAAGGAGTGTCAAACTTGATTTCAATGAGGGCTGCATCAGGGTTGTTTTTGATCTCGGGTAGGGGTGAGGGTGGAAGGGGCATGGCCAGGGGATATGACCAGCTCAACATCACTCATGGTGGGGTACCTCTGGTGGCCTGAGTGCTTTCGAAGTGAAAACAGGCGCCCGAGCTCCATTTTTGACTGCAAAGGCCTCTGCAACACTCTTCCAGTGAAGACAGAACTCAGGAGGGCTGCCTGCGGTCCTCAAATCAGAAGTGGTATTCAGCAGGTTCTGACTAGTTCTGGAGAACCAGTAGCAGAAATTTTGAGCAGTTCAGAGAACCGGCAAATACCACCTCTGACTGGCACCACCCCATCTATTCTCTGTCTCCCAAGTCCCAGCTGATCAGTTGGGTGTTATTGATAATGAAGGGCCATTCCAGAAAACCTCCACTCCAACAAATAACTCTGAGACAGACATCCTCTCCAAAGTTCTTTTTTATTTGGGTAGTAAACTGGCACATCTGGGAAATCCCAAATCTGAAAGTTCTGGGTTTCCTTACAATAAGTAAAAACTATAAATCCACCCCCTCATTGCATCACATGCCCCAATCACCATTCTCCTAAGCTTGAGACTTCCTCTCAACCGGGTGCAGAAATAACATGACCTTGACTTAGAAGAAGAATGCTATGTCGAACCACATACACTTCAAGAAATTCCCCACTCCCATTTTCCCAGGCTCAAGAATATGGCAGTGTGGAAGCATCCGGTGCTAATATAGCTTCCAAAGCTGACACTGGGTCTTCTTTTGTTGCCCTGCATAGGAGAATGGAATTGGAAAGCAGGTTAGTAGATGGGAAGGGAATGAGATTTTGCAGCAGTCTTTCCCCAGGAGTGGAGAGGGAATGGAGATTTTACAATATCTTTCCCCCAACATGCCCACCAAGCCACACCCACCAAGCCACACCATGCCCACCAAGCTACACCCACAGAACTAGAAGTAATTTTTTTTCATCCCACCACTGCTTCAAATGCTCCATTTTCAGTTGTGACAGTCTCCTGCAATCCTGTGCCAATGAAAATAGAGTTTGGGAAGGCTGCACGTGACTCTCATGTGCTCCCTTTTTGGCTGCAATGGCCTCCTACAACCCTCTGCCAGAAAAAATGAACTCAGAAAGGCCACTCTCTTGAGCTCCATTTTAGCTGGCAAAGACACTGCAGGCCAGTTCTTTGCTTTTCCAGGGCAGCCCCAGAGGCCAGATCGAAGCACTGCATAGTCCGGATCCGATCCCGGGACCTTGAGTTTGACACCCCTCATCTAGACTCTCCTTAAAAACCTCCAGTGATTGGGTGCCCATGATTTCTGAAGGCAAGAAAGTCCACTGGTTAATTGTCCTCACTATTAAGAAGTTTCTTCTGAATTCCAAGTTGCTTCTCTTTTTGGTTAATTTCCAGCCATTGTTTCTTATCCTGTTCTCTGGTGCTTTGTAGAATAATTTGACCCCCTCTTCTTTGTGGCAGCCCCTCAAATACTGGAATACTCCTATCATGACATCCCTAATTATTCTTTTCTTTAAGCTTGCCAAACCCACATTCTGAAGCCGTTCTTCATATGTTTTAGTCTCCAGGCCTTTGATCATCTTAGTTGCTCTTCTCTGAACTTTTTCCAAAGGCTCAACATATTTTTTCTGGTATGGTAACCAAAATTGGTTGCAATATTTCAGGTGTTTTATTACTAGGATTTTATAAAGTGGTACCAATGCTTTAAGTGACCTTGATTCTATGATTCTATTAATACAACCCAGGATTGTATTCGTTTTTTTACCTGGTGCTTCACACTGCTGGCTCATATTCAAGTGATCCACTTAAGACCCTGTCACACTGCACCAACGGATGCAAAGAGGATGTAAAATGGACAAAAAAAGCCTTGCCATCCGTTGGTTAATGCGATTTGTACTCATGCCTCCGTTTTGCTTCCTCTCTATCCGTCCAGCATACCGTTTATTGACGTTTCATCTGCTCAGAAAGTTTTTGAGCTGCCCAAAAACTTTTGCGTGGAAAATGTACTCCAATGCGTCCTTCTGCATCGCATCCAAGTACCGCATCCGCTATAATCCGCTAGGCATCCGCTTCCACATTCCGCGCAACTCGCATCCGCTCGGACGCAGGGAGGAAAGCGGAACGGATGCGGAACGGATGCAGAACGGATGCCTAGCGGATGCAGTATGGAAACAAAGCGTTTAAAATGGAAAAAACGTTCGCAGAGGGGACCTTATCCCGGATATTAAGGATGTCTTACAGGATGCCTAAGGATGCCTAGAGGATGCAAAGGGACACCTATACTGCCTATAAAAAGGGGGAGCAACTCTCTGGATCTCACTTTCAGAACAGCAAGCCCTGCGGTGCGGACCTCTGCAGCCGTCATCTGCCTGCTTCCTCTTCCACAGCATCCATCATGTCCACCGTGGATCGTAACACAGTCCTTTTGGCAGCCACCATCCTTCTGCAACAGTGCGAAGCCATCTACAGGCTCTGTAACTCTTGCTACGGGAAGAAAAAGGGGCGGCCAAGAAGCATCTGGGTACAAAGATGGTTCGCCAGAAGAGCAGAAGGGACGGACTGTACAACAAGCTGATGGTGGAGCTCAGGAGCGAAAGACACTCGGGCCTTCCAGAACTTCATGAGGATGCCTCCAGCCATGTTTGACGAACTTGTGCAGTGCTTGACACCCAGGTTGACCAGACAACACCAACTTCCGGCCCAGCCTGGAACCTGGGCTCAAGGTGGCACTCACTCTGCGCCACCTGGCCTCAGGACCACCTACAGGAGCATGCAGTACGGCTGGGAGGGTGCCACCCAAGACACTCCATCAGCAATTGTGGTCAGAGAAAGTGGTGCAGGCCATCATCGAAGAATACAAGGAGGGAGCTCCTCCAGTGCCCCTCCACTAAAGGAAGGATGGAAGAAAGTTGCAGAGCAGTGGTATCAGAGGTGGAAACTTCCACACACCGTTGAGCAATTGATGGCAAGCACGTGGCCTGCAAAGCGGCCAGGCCAAGTCCGGGGGTCCACTTAGTTTCAACTACAAGGGGCTTCTTCAGCGCATCATCCTCTTCGCCACTGTCGATGCTGCACTACAAGTTCAATGTACATCGATGCTTCAGGCAGCAGCTCATCTTCAGATGCCCAGTATACAACGCCAGTCACCTTCAAGAGGAGCTGGAACGCAACCTCATCGTGGTGCTTCCGCAGATCCGGAACCCCTGCCCAACGACACACAAGGATGTGCCCTACTCATACGTGGGGGATCACGCCTTCTCCCGTCAAACCTACCTCATGAAGCCATACACCCTCCAATAAACCTCAACCCATTGAAGAAGAGGCTCTTCAACTACAGGCTGTCCAGGGCAAGGCGCGTGTGGAGAACGCTTTGGCATCCTGGCCAACAGGTTCCAGGTTAACTTTCTCACCAACCATGCAGCATCACCCCACAGACCATGGGGAGGATCATGGAAAGCTTGCTGCATCTGCACAATCTCATGGCCACCTGCTACCCAGTCTTGCAGAACAGGCTCCGTGGACCCTCCAGCAAGGCATGGGGACATGGAGGCCTTGGGGAATGGAGACCAAGGCGCGAAACCTGATAGACGCACTCAGGATGTGCAAGGGCCCCAAACAAAGCCTCACATGAAGGGAAGAAGCAGCGCAAACCTCCTGAAACACTGGTGCAACTCCCCAGGCTGAGCGGTGGAGTGGCAAAGACAGGATGATAGATGCTTCCTTCAGCCTGTCTCATCACACTGATGAGATTGGGCCATGTATGTTGAGTGGGCCCTACAAATGAACAGGGCATTTAATAAAAGTTGTGTTTATGTTGACATGTGTGGATGATTGATATATTGTATTGATAATAAATGGCCATAGTGTGGCAACCTGGGAAGGTGGGCCATAGAGTCCACTATGCTTGCACTGGAGGTTTATCTATCCCACAGCTATTACCCATCCCAAAGGTATCCACTGCCCATCCCACAGCTATCTTAAACCCATCCCACAAGCATGCAAAGGCTTAAACCATTTCTAAAAAGTTTCCAGCAAGATCTTATTAAAAAAAAAAATGAAGCAAGTGTGTGAATCAAAAATAGACTTTATTAACAACAAGCTATAGAACAAAAATGAGTCTCTGGTACTCCTCTTCGGTCGCTCAATCTCCAGGGTAAAGGGTGCAGGTGCTGTGGAGGTGGCAGGTGCTGGAGTGCTTGTCTATCAGCTCCTCCAAGAAGCAGAAGCAGCAGAAGCCCCAGCCCAGAAGAGCGAGCCCATGCTGCAGAAAGCCCCAGCAGAACCAGAGTGGAGGGCCAGGGGGCGGGATGGTAGCCCTGCTCCTCTTGCAAGGGCTGGCAGCAGATGGCTGAGGCTTGCTGTGCTTCAGCATGGTTGTGGGGTGTTGCTGCTGGCAGGAGGGGCTGGCAGGCACCAAGGCTGGCAGGAAGGCTGGCAGCGGAGGCAGGCACCAAGGCTGGCAGGAAGGCTTGCAGGCAGGCAGCACCAAGGCTAGCAGGCAGGCAGGCACCAAGGCTGGCAGGGAAGGCTGGCAGGCAGGCTGGCAGGCAGGCAGGCACCAAGGCTGGCAGCAGGCAGGCAGGCAAGGGCACCAAGGCTGGCAGGCCAGACTGGCTGGCAGCAAGGCTGGCAGGCAGGCAGACAGCAAGGGCGGCAGGGAGGTTGGCAGCAGGCTGGCAGGCAGGCAGACAGCAAGGCTGGCAGCAAGGCTGGCACAGGCTTGCAGGCAGACATGGCAGGCAGACATAACAGGAGACATGCAGGGGACAGGCAAGGCAGTCGATGTGTCTGGGAAGCAGGTCTTCCTCTTGAATGGTGACCTTCTTCCGAGCTGCTTCCCGTTATATCCGTGGGCTGATGCAATGTGTATCCTCCCCGCATCGCGCAATGAATGCTTGGCATCCGCTAGGCTTCCGCTGTGCATCCGCTAGGCTTCCGCTCTGCATCCGCTTCATCCGCTGTGCATCCGCTGTGCATCCGCTCTATCCGTTCCGCATCTGCTTTGCTGAGGTCCCCGGAAGCCTAGCGGATGTGCCATCCGCTCCCATCCGCTTTCCATCCGCCCTGCGTCCTCCCCCCGTGTTATCCGCTCCGGTTATGCAAATTTTTGCCCCTTTTGGAGGGGATAAAAACGGATGGAACATTTTGCTCGTCCGTTGTGTCCGTTTGCATCCGTTGGGGCAGTGTGACAGGCCTTAAAGACTGAAAATCCCTTCTCACTGTTAATTTGTACTATATACTCTTATTTTTCCTGCCTAAATGTTAAACTTTGGTTTTTTCCACATTGAAATTCATTATGTTTGATAGGGCCATTTCAAGTTTGTCGAGATCTTTTTGGATCTCTGAGCTTGCTGTTGGCCTATTCCTGCCTATTTCCCCTTTCTTAAGATGAGAACCACATTCAGTTCCAATCCTCAGGTAACTTCCCAGTCTCCATTTATGATATGATACCAGTGGGCTGAGATATGATACAGATATGATACAGTGGTTCTGAAGATAACATTTGCCAGTTCATTCAAAAACTCTTGGAATATAATATGTCAGGACTGGTGGTTTATATTCATTCAAAAGTGGATAGGTATTCTCTTCCCATTTTCTTGCCTATTTTAATTTTTATTTCTAGTTTGTCTTTTTACATTAGTTTTTTTTTTTGTACGTTGGGCTATAATTTTTTTTTTTTGCATGAAGCCGATGCAAAGAATGAGTTTAAGGACAAGAGGTGGTTATTCAGGCCAGTCCATTGGCCAAGTGGCTGCCATGCCCCGACCAGTCATTCGTTTCTCGCTGGCTTGCTTGTGCCGGCAGCCTGATGCCTGCTCTGACCATTCCTGCCCACCTGCCGCCACTCATCCCGCCCAGTCACTCCTCCCCTCCTGGGTCCTCATGGCTTGCCCTTCTAGCCTTCCCATAGGCTGTGCCCCAACTGAAGCAGCCCTGATCTTCCTGCTCACAAGGTAAGCCTGCGAGTGGTTGTTAGCCCCCTCCCCCACTGTCTCCAGACTCTTCTTGGCCCTTCCCTCTATCCTTGGCCTTCCCTCCTATCCCCGGACTTTTCTGGGTCTTCCCGTCCCTGGGCTTGGTGGCTGGGTTCCATCCCACGAGACGCTTGCCCAGCTTTCCCCCTACCATGTAGTAGGTCATGGCGCAGCGAGGGTTAGGAGGATGTCCCAACCGGGGTTGCTGAAAATTTGCTGGCATCACATGTGCAGTTCCTGGGCTGGCTGAGGAACATTCACCCACCTGCCCTGCCCTCCAATCATGGCCGGAAGAAACCAAGTGGCTGCCAGGTCTTTGGGAGAGCGTGCCGTCCATTTTTCTTTCCTTATCCTGCCTGCCCCGCTGTTGACTGCAGCTGCTCGTGGGTTCATTTTCAGTTCTTTCCCACACCAGGTGTGTGGTGCTGTGTGTAAGTGAGAGAGAGAGAGAGAGAGAATAAAAGAAAGAAAAAAAATAGGAAGGGGGGGCTGGGAGTGGGGAGCGGAGTCTGTGGGAAAGTGCACCACCTGTTTTCTTCCTTTCTTTGCGACTCTGCTGCTGATGGAGCGGGTGCATCTCAGTTTTCCAGAGTGGGATTGTTTGTAGCTGCTTTTTGTAGCTGTTTGGAATTGCTCCAAGAGAAAACTGTTTGAAAAAGCAGAATTATCCATGCTTTCTGCAGGCTTCTTTTGTGCAGCTTCATTCCATTTCAGTGGAGCAATTCTTTAGGGAAGACTGTGCCCTCAGACCTCTCTGCTACTTAACATGCAAGCTGATTGGAGTTGGAAGCTCTTGGAGCATTTGTAGAAAATCTTATCCTTGCAATAAGGCAAAAGGCTCTCTCCATAGGTCCCTCAAGGTCCCTCTAAGTGTTATTCTGTTATGCTGACATTTTCCCAGGACCTCTACTCAAATTTATTTCATAATTTCACATATAAAATAGCCAATTGTGCAACCTGCATATTGTTCAAAACAGTAATTATTATGGCTGATGTTTGAAGCAAGCCTAAAAGTAAAAGATCACAAGAGTGCTTCTTTCTCTGTATGTATACTGTAAAGTCTGGCTTAAGCCAAAAATGAACCAAAACAAAGACTCAAATGGAGGCTTGCAAATTAAATAAAGCAAACTTTTATTCTTTGATCAGATATATAGTGATATCTATTAGTGTAACTCCACCTCCTCTTTTTGTTGATCTGTTTCTTTTGAACAATTTGTACCCTTTAGTATATTCCAGTCATAGAATTCGTCCCACCAGGTTTCTGTAATGACTCTCATGTACTATTGCTTCTAGTTTACCTTGTCTGTTCCCCAAGCCTTGAGCATTTGTATACAAGCATTTAAGACTTTTATGCCTGTCCATAGGTATGTTCTCTGCATCTCTTAGATGTTTGAGCTTTTCTCTTTTCCTCATCACTCCCTATCTCATTGTTTGATTTGTTTTTTTGGGATTTATGATTAGTTTTGTATTCTAGAGATTCTAAAGATTGATCACTCTCCTTCACCTTCAATTTTAGTTTAAAGGCTTTTTGATGAGTTGGGCTAGTCTTTTTCCAAGTACATTTTCCCTTATTTTTGTGAGGTTCAGCTCAGGGGATTCATTTTTTTTACTACCAGTTCTGTGGGCATGGCTTGGTGGGCATGGCAGGGGAAGGATACTGCCAAATATCCATTCCTTCCCCACCCCGCTAACCTGCTTTCCAGCTCCATTCTCCTGTGCAGGGCAACAAAAGAAGCCTCAGCCGATCATCTGGGACTCGGGAGGCAGAGAATAGATGGGGGCGGGGCTAGTCAGAGGTGGTATTCTAAACTACTCAAAATTTCCACTACTGGTTCTACAGAACTGGTCAGAACTTGCTGAATGCCACCTCTGGTTCAGCTCATCCCTTCCAAGAGTCCTTCTTTTAGGTAATGCAGTCCATGGTACAGGAAACCAAAGTTGTCTTGGTGACAACTTTGACAACCAATAAAGGATGTTCCCTTTACCCAGTGGTTTATTTCTAGAATTCTTTTTTTACCTCAAAGGATGTTAACCTTTTGTGGGGAATACTGATAATAGCACTACTTGTGCTCCTAGCTCCATAACTTTGTTACTTTGTACTCAGGCTCTTTGTTATAGAATTTCCTATCACCAACACTCACCTTTCTTAAGGCCCAGTCCCACTGGCCGATGGATACAAAATGTTTGCATAAAGGACACAGCGGATGAGCAAAATTTTGGGGGTGGCTCCATCCGTTGTCATCCGCTCCAAAAAGTGGTGA
>BHFT01030029.1:0-12937 GCA_004320025.1 Laticauda laticaudata | reverse complement strand
CTTTCAGTAAAAGATATCTTTTCTCTAACTTAAAGAGTCTAAGTCTTTCTTTCTTGGATTTTGAATGGAGTTCTGCCTGACAGTAACATCCTTTGCATCCTTTGCTTGTCAGAAGGTCGCAAAAGGGGATCCCGTGACCCCAAGATGCTGCAACTGTCATAATTATGAACCAGTTGCCACACACCTGGATTTTGATCACGAGATTATGGGGAGGCTACAACGGTGTCAGATGGTGCTCCATTCAAGATCCAAGGAAGACCCTCTTAGACTCTATTGTTATAGAGAAAAGAAACTTTTACTGGAAATCAAGTGGTAGCATCAAAAGGATTCTAGAAATGAGGATTTACGCGCGAAAAACACACGTACAAAATGATGGCAATGTTCCCACCCACAATAGTTCAAACGGTCCATCCAATCGAAGATGTGTATAATGTCATGTGGGACATCTTCAGATGATGATGCAGACATCTGGCCGTTGACCTTGGCCTGGTTTGATTAAGAGCTGCAGTTGCACAGTAAGCAAACAAGTTCTCAGCTGTTCAGCCGAAGTCCAGAAAGAAAGGGAAATAAAGCTCCACAGCAAGTTGAAAAGTCTTTATTCGTCCATATATTGTTCTGGGTTTGGGTAACAACAAGCATCAAAAATGATAGTAAAGTCAGTTCTGGCACACCTTGCAGCCAGAGCTGTATTTATCCACCAGGTAACAACGTAATGGGTTTATCCACCATCCAGTGATCACTCCTGCTTAATTTCCGGTCACTATGTAACCCTTGATACCATGCATTCTTCTGTTAATTATCCACCCTCCTTTACCATCTCCTCACCACAGCCCACTTTCCTGATTCCACCAACACTCCTGTGCCCTCCCGGTGTTTATTCACACCCCCCCCCAGGTCATTGTTTTAACAGCCAGCATGTTCATCGCTCTGCCGATAGCCGCCGGCAACTTGTGTTAGTTCAGCGTCTGATGTCATCGGGGCTCATCGTTCCTCTCCATCGGCAATTCCGACCCGGTGTCAGTCGGCCGGCAGGTGCTTCCTACCAGGGTAGAATACTCAGATGCAGCGGAACACTCACGGTCGCGGCTCCAGCAAGCCACGGGGACGTGACACAAGTAAGCATAAACAATCAAGTTTTTCCCCCAAGTTATGCAGGTCACTTTCTGAAGCCTCCAGCACACTTCCCACTCCACAAAGCGCAATTGATTCACCTCCCCCCGTTATGATGAGATAGCGATATCTCCACAAAGAGATAGCGAAAGAAAGGAGTCTTGAAGGCTGACATATGGTCGTAAGTGTGAAAAATGCTCATATTTCCCTTTTTTCAGTGTCGGTTTTAATTTCAAAGAGTCCCTAAATGAGTACTGCCTTTATTCACTGGTGAATGTAGGTAGTTCTTGACTTAAGACCAGTTACTTAGCCACCATTTGAAGTTAGATACAAATTAACAGAGTTGGAAGGGAGCTTGTAGGTCATCTAGTCCAACCCCACTGTCCAAGCAGGAGACCCTACACCATTTCTGGCAGATGGGAGTCCAGCCTCTTCTTGAAAGCCTCCAGCAGTGAAGTTCCCACAACTTCTGAAGGCAAAAGCTGTTCCTGGGTTAACTGCTCTAACTGTCAGAAAGTTTCTCCTTATTTCCAGGTTGAATCTCAACAGTTCCAACGGATCTCTCTGGCGGCTACTTATGACTCAGTTTCCCCTCCCCCTGCCATAAACACATGACTGCACTTAGTGGGCTCAGCAACCAGATTGCAGTTATGGTCAGTATCCTGCAATCACAACAGATAACAGATAATCAGAGTTGGAAGGGACCTTATAGGTCATCTCGTCCAACCCCCTCACCCAAGCAGGAGACCCTAAACCATTTCTGACGGATGGCAGTCCAGTCTCTTCTTGAAAGTCTCCAGGGATGAAGCTCCCACAACTTCCAAAGGCAACTTCTGTTCCATGGGTTGATTGCTCTCACTGTCAGAAAGTTTCTCTTTGTTTCCAGGTTGAATCTCTCCTGGATCAGTTTCCATCCATTATTCCCTGTCTAGCCTTTGGGTGCCTTGGAAAACAGCTTGGCCCCCTCATCCTCTCTGTGGCAGCCCCTCAAATACTGGAGCACTCCTATCCTGTCTCCCCTGGTCCTTCTCTTTACTAGACTAGCCAAGCCCAGTTCCTGCAACTGTTCATCATATTTTTAGCCTCCAGTCCCCTCATCCTCCTGGTTGCTCTTCTCTGCACTTTTTCTAGAGTCTCAACATCTTTTTTATAATGTGGTGAATTGCCTTTTACGATGGTTTTGCTGAAAAACCAACCTCCTAGCAAACCACTGGTTTGTTTAGTGACAACTCTGTTCCCTTAACAACCACCTCAAAAAATATCACAAAATCAGGTTGGTCACATGACCGAACTCCTTTATTTGACTATCACAGCTTTCTACTGTAATGGGGTAGATGCAACTCGAGAACTGCCTGTAATACGGCAGCAAATTGACTGGGAATGGCCATCCTTTCCGTTCCACAAAATTTCCGCTCAGTCCCTCAGGCACTTCTTGTTCTCTGGGAAATAAATGAGATTCCCAGGAGCAACTCTCTCCCTCTTTCACAGTTTTCTCATTATCCTTTTAATCATTCTCACTTAACAAGCTCTCTCGCTACTCAGGAAGCTGCCCAGGGCTATTCCCTCGGATGGCCTGCTTCCATTATTCAACATCTAGTAAAAAGCTGCTAAGCGGGGAATCTGGTTGACATCCTTGAATTCTTGGGAGCCCTGACTGGGGACCCTAGCCTAGCTCAGGGGTGGAACGTTAAGACTTGTGGACTTCAGAACTGGCAGGCTGGAGAATTCTGGGAGTTGAAGTCCACAAGTCTTTAAGTTGCCAATGTTGGATACCCCTGAGCTAGAACATAGAATAATAGAGTTGGAAGGGACATTGGAGGTCATCTAGTCCAAATCCCTGAACAAGCAAGAGAATCTATACAGAGGTGGGCTTCAAAAATTTTAGCAACGGGTTCTCTGCCCAGTTGCTGGATGGGTGTGGCCATGGTGGGTGTGGCCTAGTCAGCTCCCTGCACCATGGTGGGGAGGTGTTTTTGCCATCCCTGGGCTCCTGAGGCTTTCCTCAAGCCTCTGGAAAGGGCGAAAACAGCCTCCCTGGGCTCTGGAGGCTCTCTGGATGCCAGAAACGGGCCCATTTCTGGCCTTCCCAAACTTCCAGGAGGCCCGTTTTTCGCCCTTCCTGAGCCTCCGTGCACCCCCTGCACTTACTTGCATCCAAAACAGGCTGCCTGGGGACCCCTGGGAGGGGAGGGGAGGGGTGGGTGGGGCCAACCAGGAGTGGGATTTGGTGGGTCTCCAAACTGCACCTAATCTTAGCTAGGGGCTCTCCTGAACCCCCAGCAGTCCTCCCCTGAATCTATACTATTTCAGGCAAATGGTTGTCCAGTCTCTTCTTGAAAGCCTCCAGTGATGGAGCACCCACACTTTCTGAAGGTAAGTTTATTGTTCTCACTGTTGGGAAATTTCTCCTTAGTTCTAGATTGCTTCTCTCTTTGTTCACTTTCTGTCCATTATTTCCTGTCTTGTCTTCTGGTGTTTTGCAAAATAGTTTGATTCACTCATCATCTTTGTCACAGCCCCTCAAACACTGCTATCATATCTCTCCTAGTTTTTCTTTCCACTAGACTAGGTAGTTGAAACTTACCACAAAAGGCACTCACATACACCTTTCTTTTGCCACTGTCCCTGGGTTCCTCAGCTTCACAAGACCTTCAGAGGAAGAGTCAGGGGCTGCCTCTTCAGAGGATTTTTTAAGGCATCATGGAGCCTGGTGACCCTTAGCAGTGGTCCCAAATGGGGGACAGAACCAGCCTCTCTAAGCCTTTTATCTCTCACATTGCACACAGATAAAAAGAAGTCATCAGTTTTGAAACCAGGTGTCCCTGCATGGCGCTGTTATAATCAAAAGTTACAATCAAAATGCTGTTTTCAGATTCTGGCCACACATGAGGTATATGTTTTTTTAATATGGGCCTCCCACTGGGCCATATGTTTAATATATGGATCAAAGTACTTATCTCTCACCCCCTGATACAAACAGCAATCAAATAATATATGAATCAGATCTTCTACCTCTTCAGCTCCACAGATACATGTACGTTCATTGTATGGGATAGAATGGAATCACCCAAATCTAACCATTGTATCAAGCTTTTCAAAACTTGCTCAGGTAAATGTCTCCCTGAGATGTTTTGGCAATTGTGATTTTAAGTAGTTGTCCCTTTGGAAGGTGTGTTTATATTTGCTCAGCCATTTCAGGCTACCTGTGATGACCCAAAGGGGTTTGGCACAAAGGCAACACAGTCAAATAAGCAAGGAGTGTCCCTTTAATACCTCCAACTTTGCCCCCAATGTCCAGGTTACCTTCGGCTAGAGAAAAAACTCTCCCAAGAACAGTCTTTAAGTGGAGGAAATTCAGTCCAAAACAAGATACATACGGACTGTAACTAAACATCCAAAGAAACCAAGCTGCAGTAATTAACTTGACATGGCAGGAGAAGGAATTGCAGACTTGAAAGCCCAGCAAAACTTACACAGTTGGGAAGACACCAGGAACACAGATACGCCACAACGATACCAGATAAATTCATTATTTGCTCCCAACAGTTTGCTGTGTCCAACTTCCCTTTTTAAACTCTATGTTCCCAGCTGCAGCTAATGAAGAGAATCAGGACCCTTTCCTCCTCCATAAGCCACACAACCCTCATTGCTCCCTTCTCCATTCCTCCCTGCATGCCTAAGATGAAGAGGGTGTGGGCCTGGGTCTTCCTCAGAATTTGCTCTCCTTTGTTCTACTCTCTCCTGCTGTGCCCAGTCAACCTTTCCCCTTCCCCAGTTTCTTCCATAGCCAATGGAGCCACACTCCCACTCCCTGTCAGCTGCTCAGCCTCTCCCTCTGAATTAGATTCTGACAAGGGCATGACACTACCAGCCTTACTAAGTGTGGCTACGTCATTTTGAGCTTCTATATCCATGATTCTTTGGGCAACTCTTTTTGTTTGCTTGTTTGTTCTCTTGTTACAAAGGGGGCAGGAAGACCACAGAAAAATAGCAATTGGCTGTCCATACTTCTTCTTCTGTATGAGCAGCCGGTGTACATTTTCCTTACTAAGAAAGGAAGAAAGGAAGCTTCAGTTATTCCCCAGGATTGTCCCTCTTCTAAGTACAATTTGAAAATAGTGCACTTTTTTGAAAGAAGTTGCTGACGTGACCTGGAAAACATAAACAGGCCTCTCAGGTCTCCACTCAGAAATTCACATCGTGAATGCGGAGCCTAACTTCAAAACCCCGTTGAAGAGCCTTTATACTCTTATACTTTATACATGTCTTGATGGGAGAAGCAGAGAGCCCCTCTGAAGATGCTGTGTCGCATCATCAAAAGCCCATAATAAGAGGAGGGAGGGAATGTTTCTTCCTTTCACTCCAAGGCAGGGCAAGCATAACACACTCAGTGGCAAACTACAGGTGATAATTATAATTTTTGATTCATTTTTTCATCATCCCTTTCCACTGAGCAAGATAACACTCACAAGTACAAGATAACAAGATAAACATGCACAGAATTTCTATAAAGACTATTAGGATTGCAAACATAAAACTAAAAACAACAGTGCAATGTAAGGTCTTTTCCCATTTCTTGGCTATTGGCCTTTGCTGTGTTTTAGATCTGGTGATAAACTGTATATAGCACTTTAATTGCATCACCCAGTAAGATTTTAAACAGTTACTCTGGTATTTCATCAACTCCTGTGGTTTTGTTTTTGGCAATATTTAATCTAAGGGCCATTTAACTTTGCTTTCAGAATATCTGGCTCATGTCCAATGGTGAAATCTTCATATGTATCAGGGATCAGGGGGATTGTGTGTGTGTACGCAGTTCCATATATTTCTACTACATAAGAGCCAAGATGGCGCAGTGGTTAGAGTGCAGTATTGCAGGTTACTTCTGATGACTGCCAGCTGCCAGCAGTTTGGCAGTTCGAATCCCACCAGGCTCCAGGTTGACTCAGCCTTCTATCCTTCTGAGGTGGATAAAATGAGGACCCCGATTGTTGGGGACAAGAGGGCGACTCTGTAAACCTTAGGGAGGACTGGAAAGCACCATGAAGTGGTATATAAGTCTAAGGGCTATTGCTATTTCCTTCCTTCCTCCTTCCCAGTAGTTAGAATGCAGTATTGCAGGCTAACTCTGCCCACAGTCAGCAGTTCGATCCTGATTGGCTGAAGATGGACTCAGCCTTCCATCCTTCCGAGGTGGGAAAAATGAGGTCCCAAATTGTTGGGGACAAGAGGCTGACTGCTTAGAGAGGGCTGTAAAGCACTGTGAAGCGATATAGAAGCCTAAGTGCTATTGCTATGTTTTCTTTCTGTCTTCTTTCTCCAGTAAATCTTTGCGTTCTTTTATCATGCATCTTTTCAAGGTACAAACAAGCTTTCTACATTTCAGGATATTTTTGCTCATTTAATCTTTAATGATAATATTAATTTCAGCCTGGATTTTTTAAAGGCACTCTTTATCAAAACAATCCATTAAATCTATTCTTCCCTTTTACTGCGTAAACATTCAGAATACTGCTGAGGTTGTAGCTTGTTGGCCTGATGATTTTATTTCTGTGTTTTAGTTCAAGTTGTAATTTTACAAGAAGGAATTTGTGACCTGAGACACAATCAGTGTCTGGGTTTGTCTCTGTTGACAAAAAAGAGTTTCTTCAGAGGACAGAGTCAACTTATTCTTGGTGTGCTCCATCCAGCGATGTCTATGTGTAAAGTAATTTTTCAGTTATTAGAAGAGGTATCCTAACCCTGAATGTTCTTGGCAGAATTCTAGTTATCGATCTATTACTTTCATTCTCAAAGTTCAAATTTTCCTGTTATTCCAGATGTTATTCCAGTTGCCTATGGCATCTTCTAATCGTTCTACATCATCCCAGTGCAAAGAAGCCCTCCATCAAGAACTGAATGGACTACCAGGACCAGTTTGCTCTAACATCTTAGTTATGAAAGACTTTGAAAAGCTCTGTGCTGTCCCACCTGAAAACCATCATGGGATCCACTATATAGATCCCATGCAGTTTGGATAGACTGAGCAAGTAGATCAAACAGATGATAGCAATGCACTTAACTTACTATACACTTTATAGTGCTTAACCAGCACTCTCTAACAGTGTTTTACAGAGTCCAGAGTCCATTTTTACTGACCTTGGAAGGATGGAAGGCGAGTCAACCATTGAGACTTGGTGAGAACTTAAACTGTCCAAACTCTGGCAGCGGCTGCAGAAGTAGCTTGTATACTGCACTCCAACCACTGTCCACAGATATGCCTGTTAAGCATGCTCTGATATAATCATACCTACAACACCTTGAATCTCCCAATACCTAACTGCAAGGTCCTCTTGTAGACTTCAGATCAGCATTCAATACCAATCATCATCCAGAATCTTCCAAATAAATTAAAAACGCAAATCGCGTTAACCTGCAACACGCTTTGTAATGGATTCAAAACTTCCTAACAGACAGGAAGCAGCAATTGGAAGCAGGCAGAATCACATCTGATAACCTGTAACAATCAGCACAAGGCGGACCCCAAGCTGTGTGCTATCTCCAACTTCATCTCTCTCCCTATATTCCAATAGACTGCTCTCAAAAAATCCATCTGTAAACAACATGAAAGTTTGCTGCATGAACAACAACAGTGATTGATCTCATTCCAAACAACGATGGAATCCACGCACGAGGCTAGGAGGTTGTACAACTTTGCCTCATGACTGTAACCAGAACAATCTGGAACTGACACCAATCAAAAACGTAGAAACGGTGGTAGACTTGTAAGAAAGAAATCCTCCATACTACCAACCGTCTCACAATACTAGACAAACAGTATCAACAGCAGAAAACCATTCAAATTCTTAAGTTTTTTCATATCGCAAGACCTAAAAAAATGGAGACCTAGACATTCAAAAAACATCATCAAAAAAAAGCACAACAAATGTTCTTATCTGGCGCCAACCCAGGAAGCTCAAACTGCCACCAGGAAGCTGCTGTCCAGTTAAACAGAGGAATGATTGGAGTCTGTCATCTGCACCTCTAAAACCTCTGCGTTTGGCTCTGCAATCCCAACAGAAAAGACACAGACTCAGAGGATAATTAGACTGCAGAAAAAACCATTACTACCCAACCTGCCTCCCTCGAGGACCTGTAATGCTGCATGAGTCAAAAAGGGCCACTGAAAATATTTACAGACCCTTCCCAAACACCAATCCCGCCAAGACATAAACTGTTTCAATTCTTTCCTCAAATACGACACAAGAGAACTCACACCAGAACAACTAGACCACAAGGACAGTTTTTTTCCTGTAATGCCCATCCCCCAAAACCTTCTTGCTGAATACAATAATCTCCCTACCACACCTATCCAACTATTAACAAGTCTTGCACTACTATCACTATTAATCTTTCTCAATATCACTCCTTATCACCCATCCCTCCCACTTATGATGTATGACTGTAACATTGTCGCTTGTATCCTTACAATTTATATTGACTGTTTCCTAGTCATTATAATTTGATTGGCTTATTATTGTACCCATATGACAATATCTATTCTTTTGTATACTGAGAGTATTTACACCAAGCAAATTCCTTGTGTGTCACAACCACACCTATGGCAATTATAAAGAATTCTTATTCTATTCTATTCTATTCTATTCTATTCTATCCCTCCCTCTATTCTGTTCTGTTCTGTTCTGTTCTGTTCTGTTCCGTTCCGTTCCATTCTATTCTATTCTATTCTATTCTATTCTAGGCTGGATTTAAGATACTGCAAGTTATTCTAGAATTGTTCTGCTTCCTCTGCATTGGTGCTTGAAGCACAGCTATGGACTATCATAATAAGGGTTGGTTTCAATTTGAAGTGAGTTAATTCTATAATTTTGGGGGTTATACCCAACTCCTGACTTTGATATCCTTTTGTTAATGGACTTCAATAACATTTTGGGAACTTTGATGTTTGTAGAAGATAGAGCCTTTGGTAATCTTAGAAGAAAGAGGAAAAATCACTACAAAACAATGATCAAACAAGCATGGTTTAAAGCCCCTTCCAAATTTGAATAAATGTCTCAGATAGACTCCTTCCTAATTCACATGAAGATAAATTGAGGAAGGGGGAAAGTCCATTCAGACATTTCAAGATTCTGTGGCTACAGCTTTTCCAGTAAAAGTAGTTCTACATAATATGGCACTGGTTTCTTAGTTTGGGTTAAGTTTACAGGGCTGACAGGTTGGTATGTCCATCCTTATGTTCCTTTATCTCTCAGTGACTTATGATGCCACCAATCATGTATCTCTCTGGACTGGCTGTGGGGTTTGGCTGTGAGGCTACCATGTTACAGTAGTCTTCCTCCTTCTGTGATTGGTTCCAATCCATATTAATGAAGGAAAGAGGTTGTGCCTGCAAACTTTCATTTCTTGGAATTCAAATGTTCTTGCATCTTCTGTTTAAGTTTCCCATGAAATGGCTGGGTCAGATCATCTGTGAATTTGAACTCTTGTCGGCAGATGACTCCCAACTGCACATCTCAACCCCAGGCAGCCCAGGTGAAGCTATTCATGTACTAACCCAGTGTCCCGAAGAGTCTTTGGATCTGGATGAGGAGAAACAGACTCAGGTTCAATCCTGATAAGTGTCTGTGTATATTTGGGCCCCATGAATTGAGGGAGTTTTCATATTTGGTCTTGGAGGGGGTCACAATTCTCTATCTGAGACTGGAGACTGACTCTATCTGTCTTGGACTCTGGCTTCTGCCAAAACAATAGGTGGAAGATTTACCAGGAGAGATTTTGCATGGGTCCTTCTATTGCAACAGCTGCATCTGCTCCCAGGTTGGGAGGCCCTACAATGGATCCAGTGGTGCAAGCAGAGATGGTGTGCCATGGAAGGCCCAAGTCATATTGCTGCTCTTCATGCTATAGTGGTTGTCATTTGGCCTCCAGGTGCAATTCAAGGTGCTGGTTATCATCTACCTAGCCATTCCTAATGAAGGGGCTGGTTATTTGAGGGATCACTTATAGCCAATAATCATCCTATAAGATGAGACAAAGTGGGTATGCTCTAGATCCTTTTGTTCAACAATGTCATATTTTGGGATCTAGATATTGTTCCTTCTTGGTTGGGTTCTTGCTTGCCTTTGGAACAGCCCTTCCCCAGAAATCCATACAGCTGATGAGGTTCTGTAAATCCTTGAAAACCTGATTTCCATGATTCTGGGCACCTTCCAATTTAAAAAGTCAAGAACAATAAATAAAAATAAAAGATCATGCTCATCTGGATAAAAGAAAGACTGCACACCAAAGAACAACCAGCAGGGATTCAACAATCACCCTTCCCCAAAGTACGGGATTCCCCAAGTCAGGTTTTCAAGGATTTACACAAAACCTCATCAGGATGGGAGCTGTATGGATTTCTGGGGAAAAGCTGTTCCAGAGGCAAGCAAGAAACCAACAAAGGAGGAACAATATTTAGAGCCCAAAAGATGACATTGTTGAACAAAGAGTATATATACAGTATATATGTGCTTCTGGGCACAATGGCAGCTGCTTGTCCTTCCAACTTTAATCCAGTCATATCACCAGCAGTAGTACTCCTGATACTCGCCCTCTGCTTTTCCTCAGCAGCTTCCTGGATACTTTCCACTCCAGGAACTCATCTTCCAGTTGCATCTTAACTCTGATTTTTAATGTCTACTGGGTTCTCTGAACAGAAGAGTGTTTGTGTGTGTGTGTGTGTGGTCTCATTTCCTTCTCTAAGGAGTTGTATTTGTCTGTGCCACGGCCATCAAGGGTGACCTTCTGGAGACCAACATGGCCAACAGTATACTACAGTTCATAACATCACTTCCTCCCTCTACAAATCTATTCCCTCTGCATAGAAAAGGATCATTAAAATATTGTGCTGTTATTGAAACAAACAGGGGGACTAAAAGCTCAGGCAGATCTAGTGAGCCATTTTAATGCTCATTCCACTCTGTAAACACCCTCAGTAATTTCAGACATTGATCATCTCACTTGGCTATTTTTCAGTTCTTGGTACAAAAATGTTTGAATTCATCACCCCCCATTTCTTCATCTTCCTTCACTTACAAACTTCCTTGTTTATATCATTTCTTACTGTTTCTCTTTTAACAAGCTCTGACTGGCTGGCACAACCAAGTAATGATAATGCCCCCAACCTGGAAAAAAAACTAGCAATAAGCAAGCATGTGAAATACATTTCTTGCCGTCTTCCAAAGCTCAATTTTAAATATAAAAATCAAAAGGAGAAGACCGCAGGTAGGGCTTTACAGCGTACTCAAGATGGCAACCTTCTTCCACAAGGAACTGACTTCTCAAAGCATCCTAGAGGTTCTTACCATGGGCATCACGGTAGTAAGCATGGGTGACACTGCGGAACCTCTCCTGGCCAGCTGTGTCCCAAATCTGAAAAGGGCAAAAAGCAGAAAAGCACATGATAAAGAAAGTAGGTCATCCTGCAGTCCAAGTGTTGACAGAATGGACAACTTGTGACCCACTCGCCATAGCCAACTTGCCACAGGACAATTCAACAATTCAATAAAACAAATAAAAATTATTTTAATTTTTATCAATCACAGTTCACTTTAACTCTCTTTCTGCATCCATTCTTTAATTATTCTATTCCACAATTTCTTTGAAATTAGTGTAATTCCTGTCGCGGCGAGTTGGCCACTAAGAGCTGGCTATGACAAGTTGGCTGCAGCAAGTTGTCCTAGACTAAGTGTTTATGTCACCAAATGTGAGTTACCACAACCATACAAATGTGTTAAATTAATAAATAAAAATGTCCAGAGAGTCCACCCAGGGAAGAAAGGAGAACAATATAATGATTTTTTTAATTTTTTTTCTTGCTGCAAGTATTATAAATCCCAAACACAAATTTTCCCTTTCAATAAATTGGATCCAGGACACAGTAGCTATACTTATCACACTAAAATTAATGGCAGACTTAATTTAGCCAGGAGCCTGTTTCACATTCAGCCCAAATAGACCCAGTGAAGCTATTTTGATCTGGATCCAAATGGATACTGTTTCTCAAGGAAAATTGGCAGCTTCTCATTTTATTGGTCCATTTGTCAATGAAATGTTTGAAAACTACTATTGTTGTGGTTGAGTGACTCTTTTGGGAATACCAATAAAATTTGCCTGATGGCATTTAGCACGTTGGTGGTGGTGGTGGGGGTTGATATTCACAGAAAAGTCTCTCAGGCTTCTTTAGGCAAATAGTTGTGTGAGTCTTTGCATCCACAGTTAATTATTTAAATTTATTTATGATCTTATTGTTCCAGGTAATATTGTTAACATCTGTCTATATTTCGCACTTCTTCCAGGGGATATAAGAGGATAACAGCCACAATTGTATGTCCAGCCCAAGTTACATAAGCAAAATAAATAAATAAACTGACCAATCCTTTTATGTTTTTGCAAAAAGAAAACAGTAAATGAAAAAGAGGAGTTTATATGAATCTTAAACGTATATTCAGAATTACCTTGTATACTTTTGAGTAAATTTAACTTCAGAAGGGAAAAATGAAAACAAACAGGTACTTTTAAATTGACAAACCAAATTTCCAAATAGCCTTCAGACTTCTAGCAACAGAATGTTCAAATATGGGAAGAAAGGTAAGTTCATAAGATCATTGTGCAGCTGATGTTAGGCAGTGGACCCAGAGTAATGTTAGGCCTTCTTCACTGTAATGTTCTTCATGGTTCATTTTCTTTGTTCTCTTGTTACTTTTCACACATGTTGTTTTGTCCGGAAAAACACGAGGTAGACCGGGTTCCAACAGCAAAGTCTTTATTTCTTAGCCAGAGTGTAGAA
>BHFT01030028.1:0-14425 GCA_004320025.1 Laticauda laticaudata | reverse complement strand
GGGGGGGGGGGGGTGAGCAGTGGCAGGGCAAGTTCTGCTTCCAGGCTTTGAGGTCCTTCAGTGGAGACCCAGGCCTGAACCCAGCACCCCGCCTGCCTTTGCCAGCCTGGGGACCCAGGGCAGAGCCTGCCTACTTTGGCGAGGCTCCTCCTGGCTGCCACTCACCATTGGTGTGCTGCTTCACCCAGGCGTTGACAATGCTGCGTGCCCGGCTGCTCTCCGTGAAGTCCACCTGCTTGACCGTCTGGTGAAACAGGCGTCGGAAGCGCCGCAGAAAGGTGGCCACCAGTGGCAGGTCACGCTGCACAAAAAGGGCCTCCGCCACCTGCACCGTGTCCTTGCCCTGGGGGTCGCTCAGTGTCTTCTGCAGCAGCCGCAGGGCTCGAGGGATGCCCCATTCTGGAGGGAGGGGAGAGCACGCTCAGCTCTGCTGCAGCCAACAGCCAGGCCCTCCCCTCCCCCACCAGAGACCCTCCAAGAGAGCAGAGCTGGCCTGCAGGAGGGCCCAGCGGGCCCGGCCCCGCAGCCTTCTTTGGCTCTTCAGGCAGGACCCACCTGTGCCTGGCAAGGTGAAGGGGTCAGGCGCCCAACCAGGCTGCCCTCTCGCGTCTCCCTTTCCCCAAAGAGCAGAGGCAGAAGAGAGTGAAGTGCCAGCCCCTTCCCCCCAAGCAGGGGGCATCCACGCCCTCCCCCCCCCCGCTGCCCCTCACCTTTCAGGCTGAAGCCCAGGGCCTCCTTGATCTGCCGCCGGGTGTTTCCCTCCGAGGCCACCTGCAGCATGGCCACCACCGACGCCGCGCCGTGCGGGGAGAAGGCCAGGTTCTGCTCTTTGGAGGCCTTGGACACTTCCCGGAAGAGCCGGAGCCCGAAGTCCGCGGAGAGCTGGGCCACCCGGGCCACCGGGCGGCCAGGAGGGGGGCCGGCGGCGGCGGCCGGCGAAAGCGCCAGGTGGCAGGCCAGGCACAGGAGGGACCACAGCTCCATCCTGCCGGGAGAGGAAGAAGGTGAAGCGGCGCCCTCGGTCCCCGGGCAAGCTCTTCGCGGGGCGCCTCTTCTCCCAGGCCCGCCTGCCGAGATCCTCGGAGCAGGACCCTCCGCCCTTGCTTACTCGGCTCCCTGGCGGCTCCTGGGCTCGGGGCCGGTGCGGTCCCGCCGTCCCGCGCTTGGCTTTTTATATGCGCTGCGCCCGCCTGCCAGGAAGCCGGGATGAAGTCAGCGGCGGGCACCGCCCCTCCTGCCGGCCGCCCCCGCCGGGCGAAGCGCCGGCCGAGCAGCCGCCCCCTCCGCGAGACTGCCGCTCGGCCCGGCCCGCCGGCCCGGGCGGAGAGCGAGCATCCACCACCCCGAGCATCCCAGCCTCCGCCGCCCTCGGGGGGCCTGGAAGGGGGGCTTCCGTGGGTCCCGGGGGGAGGAAGCTCCCGGGGCTTGGGCGGCAGAAACTGCTTGGCACTGAGCCTGGTCGGGCGCAGCGGGACGGGCAGCGAGGGCCCGGGAGGGATCCGGGCACCCAGCTGCCGGAACGGCCGAGGCGATCCTGGGCCGCCTCTTCGCGGGCGCTAAGGCTGGCACGGTCCCCTCCGGGATGCGCCGACCGGGATGCAGCCGGAGCGCCGGCTTCGAGTCGCTCCGAGCAGAGAAGGACGGGAGGAGGGCAACGGGGGCCGAGGTTCGCAGGAGCTTGGAACGAAATGTCGGAAGACAAGAACTGGAGGTGGGGGCCCTGGAGAAGGCGGCCTCTTGGGGGGAGGCGGGAAATCTGGGCTGGGGGCGGGGGCGGCAGCCCCGAGAAGGCCCGAGCTCGGCATGAAGGGCGGTCTTCCCGACCACGGGAGCTGTTGGGCGGCAGGACCCCCCTTGTCTCGCGGGGCAGCCTTGCCTGGAGCTTGGCCCGAAGTGGACTCTTGTCCGGGTGGGTGTCAGAGGACCCGTTCCGAGGCTTCTTCCCTGGGCTGCGAGGAACTTAGAATTTAGAAGAACTTTATTGTCATTGTCCAAGTACAACGAGACTGTGGATGCCCCCCAGCAACTGTTCCCAACACAGGAAAAACCAAAGCACTGAAAAATGAAGCGGAGAAAGATAAAAGTACCCAGGTCTCCATCTGCAATTAGAGAGGACAATATCGACGCAAAAGATACATCCAACGCTGAACTGCGTTGCCCAGTGTACTATTACAAGAGATGGATTGTACTGTAATGTGTCATTATACAGCTGAAGAGATTTCACATCTTTGCGCATCTTCATAAAGTTGTGACTTTGGGTTTGGTTGCGGTTCGGATGGCCCAGGGAAAAGAAACTATTGGTTAGTTGAGTGGTGTGGGATTTGATTCACCTAAAGCGCCCTCCAAACGGCAGCAGGGTGTGAGGGCTCTTCCATAATGGCCTTGATTCTGCTTTGGCAGCTGGGACCTGGCAAAGTCTTTTTGGGGATCTTTGAGCTGTGTTTATCACCCTGTGTGCAGTTTTCCTGTCCTCAGCTGTGGAGCCTGCATACCACACACACCTAGACAATATGTCAGAGTGCTCTCCGCACAGGCTTTATAGAGCAGGAAGACCCCCCAAGCCTGCGGGCTTCCTCCTGGGCTCTGGACTCAGGCCTGGAGGATTCAGGGAAGGTTCCCCCCTCCCCCCCCGCCTGTTTTGCAATCTCCTTTGGGCACATTTCAACCCCTGCTGCCAATCAGCCGACTTGGGATGATGCAGCCTGAAGTGGCTGCTGCTGCGGGGGCGGATTTCCCCCTGCTGGGCTGGGATGAACCCAGTCTCCTCTTGGCTACGTCATCATCATCATCGTTCCTGAACGCTTGGAATCTCCCAAACACGGGGGCAGGAGGGGAGCGCGGGCCAGTAAGTGGGGAAGCCCCCGTTGGCTCAGGCAAGGCAGGGTCAAGAACAGGGCACGACCGTGTGTGCTGCTCCGCATTGCTGGCACCGTGCCGTCCCAGAGATGAGTCTGGGCATCTGGGCGCCCTGGGGCGATGGCGGGCGGGAGCGGAAGGGCAGCCTGGAGGCACCAGAGTCCCTGCGTGGTCAGCACACTGCTCCTTTGAGCAAGGGGGGAGGGCAGGGGCGAGTGGCCAGCGAGAGGACATTCCAAGCTAAGTGGTCACCAGTCCCAGCCGACAGTGAGCCATCCAGCGACTGCCGGGTTCCCAGGCCCATCTGCAGCAGCAGGACAGGAGGAAATGCGGGGGAGAAGTCAAGATCCAAGCCGAAGAGGGTCCAGCTGCTGCTGCTTCTCCCCCTCCCCACTCCCTGGAGTGGGAGGAAACTGCAGTTTGGGTCACCAGCACTGGGAGGCCCCTTGGCCTTGGCCTGGCCTCCTGAGCTCCTCTCTTCGTAGCCC
The DNA here is from genome assembly GCA_004320025.1 of Laticauda laticaudata. Taxonomy (NCBI): domain Eukaryota; kingdom Metazoa; phylum Chordata; class Lepidosauria; order Squamata; family Elapidae; genus Laticauda; species Laticauda laticaudata. Next base: position 11,081 of record BHFT01030028.1, on the reverse strand, counting down.
CCCACCCCACCTTTGCCTCCTTTCTGCTGGCCACCGACTCCCTTTGAGATTCTTAATATTGCACACACCCAGTGTCATGTTTGGGAATTTATTGTCTAATAAAGAAAAGAAGAGAGGACTCCGTGCGCTGAGCCAACCCAGGAAAAGGTGGCTGTGACTGGGCTTGAATGAAGTTTCCACCAGGCCATCCCAGCCGATCCTGTCTGGGGGGGCGGGGGGGGGGAACACCATGACTCACTTCTGGGAATGGCCTNCGGGGGGGGGGAACACCATGACTCACTTCTGGGAATGGCCTCAGGCTGCCCCCTGCCTGGCTTCATCCTCTGCGTTCTTCCTGTGGGCTCCCCTCTCCTGCTGAGGCCCTGGGTGCCAGGGGTTTCCTCTCCTGGGGCTCTTGGCCCCAACAAAGGAGTTGGCCCCGGAGGGCTCCAGGGGAAGGGGGGGAACGTGTCACTCGCTGGCTGTCTCTGTGCATCTGTTGAGAGATCTTCTGGGCCCCCTGGCATCGTCCCCTGCAGACATCTGCCAGGGTGCCCTGGCCAGCAGGGAGCAGCCCTGGGCAAACGGAGGGGCCAGCAGACACACCCTGCATCACCCACAAAGGCCCTGGAGCCCCCCCCGTCTGTCCTTGGGGGGGGCTCTGTCACTCACAGCCCATCAAACAAGCCCCCCTGCTTTGCCTCCCCCACCCACCTGACCTTAGGAGGGAGGTCATTCCACTGCCCCCCCATTTGTAACCGGAAGGGCTGGCCCCAGACAGGTGGGCCCCCACCACCCCCAAGGCAGCCCCGTGGAGCCAGACGGTCCCTCCCTCCCAGCAGACTCAGAGGGCTGCAGGGCTGCTCCTAATACCCCTCCCCCCTGGGAGGGGAGGGGGGAGGCAGGGGAGGGCACTACTGAGTCATGCTGGTGGAGGGAGCGGCTGCGGCCCAGAAAGGCAACACGGAAGCAGCCGACCAGCCTCCGCTTCTGCCCACCAGAGGCCCTGCTTCCTGGGGAGCCCCGGCTTCAGAGATCCCACCAGAGTGTGGTGGTGGGGCCCTTGTGGGGACCTCTCTGCTGCTGAAACCGGGAGGCTGGCTGGATTGGCACAGGGTGGCCCGCTCGGCCTGTCTCCCCATCAAGCATGAACCCTCAGCACACTTCTTGGCTGTCCATTTCCTGGCAAAAGTGGAGCAGGGCCTCCAACCTGGCAGGGTCTGAGCATACAAAGTACCACCCTAATGGATTTTGGGAGGGGTACAAACACCCCCCCCCACCTCAAGTGCATTAATAACCCCCCCCACAATACTTCCAACTCTCCCCTTCAGACAAGGCCCACTGAATGGAGAGCTGGGGTTGCGCAGTGCTTGGAAGGCAGAACTGCACAGGCGAATTCTGCTGGTTGCCGGCTGCCAGCAGTTCGAATGTCACCTGGCTCAAGGTTGACTCAGCCTTCCGTCCTTCCGAGGTGGGTAAAATGAGGACCCAGATGGTTGGGGGCAAGAGGCTGACTCTCTAAACTGCTGAGAGAGGGCTGGGAAGCACTGGGAAGTGGGCTCTTGCGATTGCCAAACTGCAGGAGAGGCCTGTGTTCAGAAGGCCACGGAGGAGGGGGCCCCCTTGGAGACAGAGCACCCACAACCACTGTGGGGGGGTCACCAGAGTCTAAGGGCTGCCAAAAGGCAGGGGGGCCTCAGGGGGGCTTTGCAGCTCCCACCTGCTCCGGTCCACGCCTGCCCCGGAGCCCCAGTGTGATTTGGGGTCTGAGGAGTGGGTGGCTGTTTTGCCTTCACCCCTCGGGGCCGGTGGTCCTGCCAGCTCTTCCTCCAGATGGGGGTGTCCATGCAATGGGCAGAAGGGATGCCGATTCCCCGCACACACACACACCCCCGTTGGCTCCCCAAGAGCCTGGCAGGCTGCTCGCCCGGCTGCAACGGCACATAGGAATTCAAAGGTTATGCAACGGGGTTGGGCAACTTGCGGCTGGCTTGATGTGCACACGCCACCGTGTGTCACCCAACCCAGGATGGTTCCTGTTTTGGATTCAGGAGAATTTGCTGATTAAAAGCCTCCAAAGGAAGAATGTGATTCGTGTTTCCAACGCCAGCTCAGCACTTCAAAGAGATTGGGGGGGGGGGGGAGGGGGGCTGGATCTTTGCCCCTGCGGGGCGCTGCCCTGTCCCTGAGTGGCGGGAAGCCCCAGCGGGCAGGGAGCAGAGCCTGGCAGGTGGGACGGGGGTCCCCAGAAGAGCCGAATCCAAACCGGGGCTCTAAGTCAGCAGTGCTGCTGCTAGGGAGGAGGGAGGGAGGGAGGGAGGGGGGGTCCCTGAATTGGTGCCTGGACTTCCCCTCCCCTCCTTTGCAATTTCCCTCCTTTTGGCTAACTTCTCCGCTCTCTCAGCTCCCCTTGGGCCCACTCTGCCTGTGTGACCGCCTCGTTCGGGGGGGGGGGGGCGCAGTGGGTTTCTGGGTGAGGGGCAAGCCCTTTGTGGAAGAGCTCAGGCCCTGGGCACACTGCAGGGCCACCTGCTGCCCAGGGGACACCCCCCCCCAGTCAGCCCCACAAGGCAGAGGCTGGAAACCCCAGGGAGGCAGGGGAGGCCTCTTGCCGTCTGTCCTTAATCCCCAGCCCCCCTCCGCTGACTTGGGAGAGTTGCGATCCTTTTCCTCCCCCCCGGAGGACCCCTCTGCCCTGACTCACTAGGTATGGCGGGGGAGGAAGGGCCTGCCGGTGGTCCCGGCCCTCCCAGAGCCCTTTGGGCATGTCCCAAGGGGGAGAGGGTGTGAGGAGGAGGCGCAAGGAGGGCTTGGCCGCCTCTTAGCAGCTGGGGCTCCAGGCCAGGCGCTCAAGGGCCCCCAGACTGGCCTGGGGGATCATTCAGCGCAGGAGGGAACAAATGAAGCAGCCGGAACAACGCCTTGCAAATTGCCTTGGGAAATAATTTCTTCTTGCGGAGCAACCATTCCAGCAAAGGACGGATGGATGATTTAAAGTAGCTCAAACAACCATCCAATTCCCACACAGGCGACTCCAGCCAGCTGATAACATGAAACACCCACAACCTGAACATGGGGCTCAGAAGGAAAGCCCTTAGTGGCTTGCTGGGATGACCTTGGGGCCCCCCCTCCCCATTCTTCCCTGCAATGTCAGCAACGTAGGGTGCCCTGCTTGGGCGAGGGAGGGATGGGGGGGGTTGGCCTAGATGACCTACAAGGTCCCTTCCAACTCAGTTCATCTCTTTATCAGATCTGTATGTCAGCCACATGACTTGTCCCAAACTGGTGGGGCCAAAGTGACTCTCCTTAGCTGCTGGGACCCCCCTGCCTGTCCCCTTGGAAACCGAAGCCCAGCCTGACCTTCGACCCAGAGCTTCAGGGGATCCCAAAGTGAAGAGGAGGAGGAGGAGGAGGAGGAGGAGGGTGCCCTCTGGCGGCTACCGGAGGAGCTGCCCACACAGCCAATCCACAGCCACTGCCAAGACCCTTCTTGCCCTTGCCCCTTGCCTGCATCTCTCTGCTGCCAGCTCCTTCGTTGCTGGGTTGCCAACCGATCATTTAGCGAGACAATCTTCGCGCTTGGAAACTTCTCACCCCGTGTTTCCACAGCCTTTACTGCGCTGAGTGAAGGCGAACAGAAGTTACAGTTCAAAGGCAAATCAAGTCGGTTTCCCCAAACGTTTGGAAGAGGAACCTGCCCAGATTTCCCAAACACACCAGGCAACACCACCTGAAATCCCTTCAGAGCCATGTTTGCAGCATTCCTGGCCCAGAGGGCTAAAGGCAGGCAAGAAGCATGTTAACATGCACACGCACCCAATAGCTTAATGCCAATGCACCCTAAGTGACTGCACCGGCACAGAAGCCCCGGCAAGTTCTCCCCTTCCCGCCACCCCCCCCCCCCTTNCCCCCCCCCCCGTTAAAGATGCCTTTAGACCTCAGGAGGGGCAGAGAAGCCCTGAAACATGGGGGTTGGGAAGCATCCCGGGCAGCCCAGGTGGGGTTGCGATTGTTTACCATATTGGGCTGTTGGCTGCGTCCCTCGCCAGGTGTGGTGGAGGCCGGGATTGCTTTGCGTGTGTTCAAAGGGTGGAGGGGAGCACTGGGAGAGTAGCCCTGGCTATTTCTGCATCATATGCTGGTCAGTTAGTGCCAAATTTACTACAGTGGAGATGAACAAGTTTGGGGAAGCTCTTTGTCTTTATTGTTCTGACTGCGGCAGCGGAACCTAACAAACCGGAGAAGGAGGCGAAGATGCCTTTGCCGGGAGCGCCCAGCCTTCTTCCAACTGGGTAGCCTCGTGGTTGCTGGGGCATCTCGCCATCTCCTGCCCATCGAAGACACCGGCCCCCTCCCTCCCTCCCTCGGGCCAGCTGGCCTCTCCAAGAGCAGAATTCCCGGCCCCCATTTCTGTCTACTCTCCGTGTTCCTAGGCAGGACTGAGGTGGTGGGAGAGGCCCAGGCCGCCTGGAGAAATAGCCGTCCGCACAATGAGGGGCTACATGGTGGCCTGAACACCCACCCACACCCACACCCACCCACGTCTCACTGCCAAAGAGTTTCTGCTCCCACCTCAGGCCTAGCTCCCCACTCACTTGCCCTGGTACTTGACCTTAAAGACGTGGACGGTGCCGTTGCTGAGAGCTACAACAAAATGTCCCTCCCCGGTAACGGCAACCACGCGTGGCTTGAAGATGCTGTTCTCTGCGGTGAGGAAAGATCCCAGCTCCTCCCCGGCTACCGAAAAGGCCATCACCTGGTTCAGCTCCCGAAGCACCACGTAGATGATGCCGAGGGCATCAGCGCAGACGCTGCCTGGCTGAGAGTCCCTCAGCTGCCCTTCCTGGTATTCGGCCACCAGCTGCCCGCCCCGGGAGAGCAGCACCACACTGTGCCGGTACCAGTCGGAGGCCACAAAGCCCTCTTTCCACCTGCCCAGGAAGACCAGGGAGCGGTCGTGGGAGCCCTCCGGCACGATCCTCTCCAGGAGCTGTCCTTTCAGGTTGAAGACCTCCAGGTGTCCTGCCACAGACACCACCACACAGTCCCTGTCACAGGTGGTCAGGGCGTGGCTGGCCTGGCCCCGCTTGAGGGCCTTTTGCCACACAACTCCCCCAGTTTCGTTTAAGGCATAGAGCTGAGATCCAGCGGTGAAGACCACCTTGTTGCCCACAGCAGCCACGCTGAAGGGGGCCACGTTGCTCGGCACCGGGATGGTGCCCTTGAACTCGCCCTGCAGGGAGAAGCGCTTCAGTTTCTTGTTCTGCTCGTCGGCCAGGAGGATTTCGCTGGAGCCAAGTGGGCACAAGCCCGTGACCTGCGGCTGCTTCTTGTCCGTTGGGACTTTCGCCCAGAAGCTGCAGAAAAAGGTAGGCTTCGGGACCAAGCAGGGGGGCACCTCTGGCCCGTTGGAGCTTCCCCCATTTGGGGCCGTTCCCTGCCTGGAGGCCTCCTCCCCTTCCACTCTCACGGGCTTCGGCTTTGCTTTCTTCTTCTTCGCCAGTTTGGTGGCGGTCGCCATGCTGCCTTCTGGGGGGGTTGCCTTCTGGTGGAACTCCAGGTGGAAGAGGTTGCAGCCACAAAGGAGGTCTGGCTGGATGTGGAGCTTGGGGACCGGCAGCGTGAGAGTCTCCCAGGAGAAACTCTGCAGCTGCCTCAACCTCTCCGAGATCATCTGCTCCAAGGATACAATCTCCTCCTCTTGGCCCAGGCTCAGCACCTTCTGGGCGAAGGCCACCGTGCTGCAGGCCACCTGCTCCTGGGAGCCCAGCTCAGAAAGCAGCCGCCCAGAGGCCTCCTTCCGCTCCTCCAGGTAGCTGGAGAGCTGGTCCAGGACCGTTGCCTTGTGGCTGAGCAGCTGCTCCACAGCCTTGGCACATGTCTGCTCGACCACGCTACGGATGTTCCTGTTGCACACCTCCATCTCCTTCACCTCCTCCTCGAGCTCGGCCTTTCCCTTGGCGATGAGCTGCAGCTTCTCCTCCACGCCAGCCAAGAGGCTGGTGATGACGGGACGGCGGGCTTGGGCGGCCTCTGACAGGGGCAGGCACAGGTGCTCTAGGTGAGGGCCCAGGCGGCACTCCCGGCAGAGGGCAGCAGTGCAGGGGATGCAGAAATACTGCAGGGCTTCGTCCTGGTGCTCTCTGCAGCGGGAGGCCTGACGCTTCCGGACCTCCTCATTGTACCTCCCAGAGCAGTAAGCCTCCAGGTCTACCACGAGGTGGCCGTGGGTAAGCCGGGAGCAACGGTGCCCACGGGCACAGGCCTGGCACAGGTGGTCGGCACAATCGATGCAGTGAGATACAGCGATGGAGCTGGCATCTTGGCCAATGAGCGGGCAGAGGCTGCAGGTGGCCCTGGCCTTCTGCCCCAGAGGCACCAAGTCCAGGAGGCCATTGAGGAAGAAGTTGGTCTTCAGACCTTCGACGCCAGCTGGGAGAGGTACCAGCTCGCGGCATTCCGGGCACCGTAACTCCTGCTTGGAGCCCCCTAGCAGCTTCTTCAGACAGTCCTGGCAGTAGCTGTGGAGGCAGGGTAAGATCTTGGGCTGGCAATAGTGCTCCAGACAAAGGGTGCAAGTCAGGAAGCTGCTGGAAAGGGTCTCCCAGAGGGAGGGTTCTTTGGCAGCCATCTGCCCACCTTCTGTCCAGAGAAGCAGGGAAGAAGGCCAAGCCCACCCTGGCCTGCACCTGGAAGGGAAGGAGAGAGTGGTGGAACCAAGTCCAAACACACACACACACATACAGCCTGCTCAAGCGGTGGCTGCGGGAGGGACCCATGGGGGTGCCATGGCTGACTCAGGTGAGGAGTCCACGCTTCCTGTCCCCACAGAATACCAGCGTTGGAAGGGACCTTCTGACCCAGCCCTCTGCTTGAGCAGGAGACCCTAAACCAAGAGGGCCCCCAGTGCACTGGCAGGGCAGGGAGAAGGCTTCTCTGCCAGGCCCCTGGCCAGCCGGACTCTGAGCCTCCAAAGCTGCCTCCCCTGCGGCAGAAGACAGAGCCGGCCAGGGCTGCCAGGTCCCCACCTGGGCTGGGCTACACCTTGGGCTCGAGGGCTTTTCTTCCTCCTCCTCCTCCTCCTCCTCTCACCTTGTGGGGAAGCCAGTGGGGAAACCGGGAGAGCTGCCACCGCGCTGCCACTGTCACCACCACAGACTTTGTGGCCAGGTGCTGGGTGGAAGCAGAAACGAAAGCAAAGGAGTCTGGAAGGTGCCCTGGGGCTCTGGGAGACACACAAAAGCTGGAAGGGAACAGAGCCCACGGCTGCGGTTCTCCCCTCTCCCCGCCCTCCGTGGCCCAGAGTTCTCCCCAAGCCACCTGGGTCCCAGCTTCCCCCGAAGCCTTTCCCCGAGAGCCAAGCCAGGTCAAGGGTCTTGGGGGCTGCGGAGGCCCTTCCTGCTCAGGCTGCTGGGGGACGGGGCAAAGGAAGGAGCCAAGGGCTGTTTCCATGGGGTCCTGGAATGCATGGGGTGGGGGTGGGGTGGAGTCCTTTGAGGCTGCAGTCTGGCAAAGTCTTTGAGGGCGGGGGGTGGGGTGGGGTGGGGGATGCTTTGGGGCCATGAGAAAAAGACGCAGCCACTCAGCCGTGGAAGCTCGTTTTTGTCTGCATCCAACTCGCGGCCTTATTTACACCAATCGCAGGCTCTCTCAGTGCGCAGAGCCTGGCCCTTTGGGGAGGACAGGCCTGGAAGAATAGAGGCAGCTAGGCGGCGCGCCCAAAAAACAACCAGTGGGACTTGGTCCTGCCCCCCAGCGCCGCTCCACGTGAGAGGCCGCCTCAGAAGCCAGGACCGACTAGTCAAAAGTCGCACCCAAGGACCCTGCGCAGGCAAGTGAGGCTTCTGGGTTCTCGCCACGCGCCGCCCCCAGATTAACTGTTACGCCTGTGCAGATGCGGAGGGCGCGTGCAAGGAGGAGACAGCCAATCTTTCCGGGGGGGGAGGGTCTGGGGAACCCTTTCCTGCCTAGGCCCCTTTTATTGCAGGGCAACCATGGGAGTTTTTCTTTGTGAGGAATTAGCCCCGCCCAAAAAAAATTTAACACCATCTGCCTTTCTAGGCCTGGCATTCTCTGCCGCCCCACCCAAAGGGGGCCAGGCTCCTGGCACTGTTTGAAGAGAGCCCTGTTGGTGTATAGAAAGCGCGGAGTGGAAGGAGATGGAATAGAGGCCCCGCGGTGAAGTTTGCAAGAGTGGGCTGTTTTTTTGGTCTGCTTGGCCGCCAAAACGACCGCCCCCCTATCATCCCCCGCCAAAAAAAGCAATGCAGATTCTTCTGTTCGAGTTAGCAGGGGCAGAAAATTTCAGGTCCAAAAAAGCACACAGATGACTGAGTTTCAGCAGAATGCATTGCAACTTCCTTTTATATAAATAAGGAATGTAGCAATACCAGAAGTTTGCTTCCAACCTGGAAAGGTTAGCAAGAGGCAAACAGGAACAGAAAGCGAGAGCACATCTTTATCAAGGCTCCAGTTGCAGAGCATGAAGCGTCTATGTTTCAGTTTCACATTGGCTGGCAGAAAGGCTGACAAGCGCACCAATCACCCAAGATTCAGCTCCCATTGGCTGGTCCTGAGCTTCACTTGCTGACTTTGTTAAACCATGTCTCTGGCAAGTTAACAACTATACTGCAGACACTCCCTCTCTGTTGTAAAGCTGGGAAGAACTATCTATCATATGCTATCTTATCTATCCTAATCTATGCTATCTATCTAGTCTATCTAATCTATCTAATCTATCTATCTATCTATTCTTATCTATCTATCGGCATCGCCATCCATCCATCTATCTATTAATTATCTATCTATTTAGTCAATAAGAATAAAAAGTAATAAGTATATAGAATCCCAATTACTTTAATATTCTTGCCCATGGTGTACTCTAGCGCCAATTGGCTTGGTCATTATGTCAGCCAAATCTGTCTTCTGACCTAACAGTAGAACGCAAGCTCATCCATTTATCTTTGATGGCTTCTCTTATATTGACAAATAATTTATATTGTCTGGACCTGGCTTGCCTTCTATTTTTGAACTCTGCACCTGTTGCCATTGTTAAGCGCAGCAGCCTTGGCGCTCCATAGAACTAATAGCTGGTGTCAGCTTAATCTTTGACATTGAAATCCTGTAACAGGTTTTTACTGTAATCAAGTTACCTCTGAAGGCAGAAAGTTCAAGACAAAGTTTTTTTGTCTCGTCCACAGGTAAGAATCGGCTAGCAGTTGTTTGCTTTTCTGGCTTCCAACGCAATGAAAGATCTCCAAACAAATATCAGAAACAGATCCCAGAATGGGACTGTTCTGGTTTTTAGCATGCATTTGCACAATCACTATCAATATGTGCATTCAATTTAAATTCTTCAGAGACCTCTTGTTTGAAGGACCCACATTCATAGTCCCAAATACGGGCGCGAGAATCCTTTTTACACCCATTCCAGTGCAGAGTTGCGCTTTGGTGGCAGCAGTTAAATGGCGATCTCAAAAATGCTTTTACTGGCCACAAACGATGTCTGGCTCTGGACCACTGTGAGGCGATACAAGCAGGCTATATCCGATTGCTGACTGATATTCTCGCTGATCACGGCTTCACTTTCGTCCCTCGACGCCAAACTGTTATGAAAATCTGTAGCTCATAGGTGTTAGAGTCAATTTTATCAATTCTTTCAGATGATACTCTCCCAACTAAATTTTTTCTTTGAGAATATCAGCCGCGCCTTTCTCAGTGCTCTTTATATCTGCCACACCGCGAATAATTTTTTTATTTCTCTCAAATTCATTCAATTCACCAAATTTCTCTCTCCAATTTATTAGGCAAGATTCATTACGCTGTGATTCATGACCTTTGGGCAATGAAGCAAAGACTGCATTCACGAAATGCTAATAGTTGACAATCGCGACGCACCTTGTAACTTTCGCAGTGTATACTGCATACATCAGCGCTTGAAGCGCCAAACCTTTCAATGCCTTATCTAGACATATATTCCAATTCCTGGCTGATTGCTTCAGCCCATAAATGGCCTTGTTCAATTTACACAAACCATGTAAATTTCTTCCTGTAATTCTGCATTGAGGAATGCAATGGTTATGTCCACATTTTATGGCCATGTGCTGCTGCCAGTGCCAGCCTGATGCTCTCACTCTTTACAGTTGGCGCGAATACCTCATCATAGTGCACATTTTTCATCTGTGAAAACCCCTATGCCACTAACCTTGCTTTATATTGTCCTTCCTTATTGAGTAGTACCTTTTTCTTGTGTACCCACTTGCATCCTACAGCTTTGCTCCCCTGTGGCAAAGACATAGATGTGAACACTTCATGTTCTCCCGTGATTTCATTTCCTTGTCCATGGCTTCTTTTCAGTTTACTTGTTCAATTTTAAGTAATGCCAAAACTTCCCGATAGTTCCTTGGCTCATACATACTTGAACTTTACGAGCAGAATACCTGTCAGGTGGAATCTCCTTGTTCCATCGCTCTGAACCTGCGTGGCATTGACTGCTCCTGTATTTCAACTTTCCAACTTGTCTGGAGCATTATTGCCAGCCCAAAATCTTAGGCTGCCTCCACAGCTACTGCCAGGGCCGTCTGAAGAAGCTGCTAGGTCGGTCAAAGCAGGAACTGTGGTGCCCGCAACACCACGAGCCGGTGCCTCTCCCAGCTGGCGTTGAAGGTTTGAAGATGTTTTGAAAAAGCAGCTTTGAGTTGCATGGCCTGGATGACGGAGGCTCTCCCTAGACATCCACTGTATGCCTTATCCAGCCCCCTAATCTTCTTGGTCGCTCTTCTCTGCACCCTTTTGAGAGTCTCAGCGTCCTTGATGTATCAGGATGACCAGAAAATGTGTTGTGATTTGCCGGCAGCAGGTGCAGACTTGGCTTGGCTGAAGGGAAGGGGATCCTCTGGGCATCCTCCTTGCCAGGAGTGGAGGCTGCCGAGTCCACAAGCCCAGAGATTGAACGGTCCCGGGATGCTGTCCGGTGCTTCCCAGCCCACTGGCAGCTCCGGGTCCCCTTCCTTTACCCTCAAACTATCCGCTATTGACCTCACCCCTTTCCTAAGAGGCCGGGAAGGGCACCATTGCGCCTCCTGTCCCTGTCCTATTGTCCC
>BHFT01030027.1:24838-43437 GCA_004320025.1 Laticauda laticaudata | reverse complement strand
CTCCTCCTCCTCCTCTTCCCCCCCTCCTCCTCCTCCTCCTCTTCCTCCTCCTCCTAGGGGCCTCCTGGAAGAGCCAAAGCTATCAGACCCCTTGCAAAAAGCTGCATTTCGCCCACCCAGTTTTGCTGAGGGCCGCCAGCAGGGCTCTCTCCTTCCACTGGAGGCCTATGCAGAGCGGCCAGCCAAGGGCAGCTTTTGCCAATGGGCCCTGGCAGGTGAGAGTGGCTGAAGGCCAACTCGGCCAAAACATACGTGTGTGTGTGTGTATGTGCTCCAACTGCCCCCTTCCCCTCGCAACACATACATACATCCTTTAGCGCAGTGGAGTCCAACCATGGCCATTTTCAGACCTGCAGACTTCAACCCACCCGCCCCTCCCCGGATCAATGGTGGGATTCTTCCGGTTCAGCCCAGTTCTGGTTCTCCAGTAGCAGCCATGAGCAGCGGAGACGGAACCAGTTCTCTCTGCCGCTCTGCTGTTGGGCCTACCCTCACTTTCCCCTTTTAGTTTTTGAAGCTGCTGAAGCAACCGGGAGAGGGCAGGCTGGCAGGAGGTGAAATTGGAACGCCTTCGCCTGCGCAAAGTGTGTGTTTGACATGCGCCGTGCGCACAAAGTGTGTGCACGTGCACAAAGCATGCCCGCCAAGCCACACCCCACCCAACTGGTGGTAAAAGTGTTAGGAGTGATAGTCACCTAACAGTTAGGTTGGCAATAAATAAACCAGGATAGTTATTTTAACACTGTTGCATCTTTAAGAGAATGCTGTAATTTGTGATTGGCTGAGCTTCCTCCAATGGCCATTAAAATGGAGCCTGAAACCTGGATTGTTCTTCTTGCATTTCCCTTGTTGCCTTTTGCCTGATTGTCATTCTGCTGGAATTGCTGTGAGTCTTACAACTGTTCGCAAACTCCATTTACTTAACTTTGTTTACGATACTGGTAAAGAAAAGAACTTCGTTTTTTGGATTATCCCTGGACTGATTGTTTTGAATAATAACTGCTTTAACCGTGTATGATTTGGACTGTTTGTTGGACTTTGTTTTCCCATTTTACAGGAAGTAAAACCTACATTTTACTATTCAGTGTATCTGTGTGCTTGTGTTATTCCTCACCACTCTCACTACGTTTCCCTGAGTGCACTCATTCTCCTAATGGGGAATACCTCAACAAAAGTTTTTGAATCCCACCACTGCCCCAGAGGTTCCCGCCAGCCAGCCATGCAGGAAATCGGGGAGTCGAAGCACTCAGGTCTGAAAGTGACCATGGTTGGACGCCGCTGCTTCGAGTCTCCTCTCTTCAGGACGCTGGTTGATTGACGTAGCTTGTGCTGTCCAGACAGGGATTTGAGATAGTTTGTAAGGAATTGGGAGCTGTCCCCTTAAGGAAATGTATCATGGGAAATGTAGTTAAGGTGTCCTGGGAAATGTAGTCCATGTCATGTGGCCACATCTGTAACCCTGATTGGTCCTTGGTGGGTTGGGGGAGGTTTCTTCACTTTTGCCTGAACACACAGCCTCATGGTAGCATCTTTACCCCCTGATTCTACGACTATGGGATGAAATATGGGATAGAAAATTACTATCATTTTACACTACAGTTTCAACTGGGCAAAGAATTGGACATTCGATGCATCTTGACATAACTGTGAGTTACCTTGAGGATACCTAATATAATCCAATAAAATAAACTTTGTATGGAAGTTCTTCTATTTGTCTTTATATGCAGCAAGTGAATCAAAAGACATAATAGAGCTCTCCACTCAGTTCCTCCTGAGCACATAAGACCACCCCCCACACACACACCCCGATCAGCCCAAGCGCCCGGAGACTCCGCCCTGAGAGCAGTGACCCGCCTGGGGAATCCCCCAGCTCCGAAAGGGCAGCTGCCTCCCCTCTCTCCCAGCAGCCCCCTCTTACCACACAGGCTGGGAGGACTCCGCACAGATACGGGAAGGGGAAGAGAACAGGTGGCAGAGGGACCCCCCCTCACTTTGGAGGCTTGGGATTCTGCCCCTTCCCCTCCCCACCAGCCGCCCAGGGAGACCCGCAGCTGGGCTCAGCAGGAGTGGGGAGTCTCGCCCTCATTTGCCAAGCGGCAATTTCGAGGCATAACTTGGTGGTCCAAGGCCTTTGCGCTCGGCACCCGTTCCGGCCAAAGAAGAGCTGCTGCCCNCAGCAGGAGTGGGGAGTCTCGCCCTCCTTTGCCAAGCGGCAATTTCGAGGCATAACTTGGTGGTCCAAGGCCTTTGCGCTCGGCACCCGTTCTGGCCAAAGAAGAGCTGCTGCCCCCCAAGAGACCCAGACCAGGCTGTTGGGTTCAGTACTTTTATTACCGCAAGCGGCCCTGCCCCCATCATGAACCCCCATGGCGCCTTTGCCAACTTGCAAGGCCTCGGGGTCATTGTCCCTGCCTGCAGCGACAGTGGGCGAGTCACGGGCGAGCAGGCAGTGCTGGCAGCAGCCTCTGGCCCCTGCAGCCCCACATCTTTGCAAACTCCAACCAGGGAGAGGGTAGGGGGGCTGTCAGCAGAAGCGCCCCAAGTGCACTTCAGCATCCAGGCGTAGCAGACGTCCATGAGTCCCACCGAGGCTCCTTGTCCTCCCACGGCCTCAGGAGATGCTCCAAGGCACCCAGCTCAGGGCTGGCAGGGCCCAGGGAGCCCCAACCGCAGATCGGGCCAGCTGCTCCGGTCCAACCTGGGCTTCTGAGGATGCTTCTTCAGAGACGGGTTATCCTGGGCCGAGCAATCTGTGCCTGCAGGAGGAGGAGGGTCAAAGGCAAGGGGGGGGCTGGCTTCAGAGCATCAGGAGGGCAAGCCAGCTCTCCCCCCACAGGGACAGGGGGGGCAGGGAAACCCTGTAGGAGCCCTGCCTAATGGTCCTGGTGCCTGCAGCCCCATCCCTCCCCCCCCAATCATGCACCTGTCCTTACTGGTGTTCACTGCCACCCCCTTTGCACACACCCCCCAGCCACTTTGCTCTGGGTTCCCTGGGAAAGTGGCTGTTCTTCCTGCCTCCCTCCCTGTCCTAGGTTGTGTCTCCCAGGTCACCACCCATTTGCCCCCCCTCCCCTTCTGGACCTGGAGGGAAGTGTCCACTTGGTCGAGCTGAGGCTGGAAGCTGCCCTGGGTGGGCTTGGGGCTGGCATCCTCCTGGCTGGTGCTGGCAGAGGGGCCTGCAGGGAGAGAGCAGGGGAGGGGGGGGCAATGAGCCATCCAGCCGTGGGGCGCATCCTTGCCCCTCCTCAGATAGTCTCAGCCTCAGGAGGAAGCTGGGTCCCTCTTCCAGAGAGGCTTCTGGCAGGACCTACCTGGCTGCTGTTGCTGGGCTGGGGGGCTCTGTGGGGGGAGGCCCTGAGGCCTGGCCCCCCACTCCGGCTCATTCTCGTACAACTTCTCACTGGGGTTCAAATCCAAGCTCCTGGGGGACGCAGGAAAGGCGGTCAGGGAGACCCAAGTTCTGTCCCTGACCGGCCAGCAGGAGGACTCCAGACTGAGCCTGCCCCCCCCCAGCGGATGTCCCCCCAGGAAAGACGGGNCCCCCCCCCCCAGCGGATGTCCCCCCCAGGAAAGACGGGCTCCCCCTCCCCACATTTGAACTCGGAACCTCAAACGCAGCACAGCCTGAGGAAGAGGCCCCTGTTCTACAGGGGGGACCTTTGGGCTAGTTTCATGCCTGTGCTTTGACTTTACAATTGTTTGCTGTTTCTGTTTGGACTGCAAGTTTTAAGCGCTTGGCAAATTTCCCCATGGAAACGGTCACCTCCAGGAACCTGCCCAGAGCAAACACGCCACCCGCAAACCGGGCAGACACGGGGCGGAAGGCTCGCCAGGCGGCTGGGAGAGCCCGCAGGAGGACTTCCCAAACTCGGGCCAGGAATTGCCCCTCCAGGCCTGGCGGGGGCAGGAACCAACTCTGGCAGCAGCCGCTGCTCAGGAGGTCCTGCCAACATACCTGGGGTCCTTCCTTGAGCGGCGGCGCTGCCAGCAGAGGAGGGCGGCCAGGAGTAGGATGACCAGCAGAAGGACCGCCAGGCCCAGGGCCACCCCCACGGCCACCCCCACCTTGCTGATGCTCTGGTCACAGTGGCGGCCGGTGTACCAGTAAGCGTCCGACTGCTGGCAGCTGGAAGAGAAAGGCAGAGTTGGAGGGCTGGGGGAAGATGCCCGGGGTGGGGACAGCCTTTCTCCAACTGGAAGGGGGGGCCATGAGACCGAGAGGAGGGTCCTGCCTTACTCCTGGGGCACCCTGGAACCCGCATTACGTATCAGTGGAGAAAGTCCAGAAATGTTTCCCAAGAAGAGTTCTCCACTCCTCTACTCGTTGCAGAAGACCTGATGCCACCAGACTGGAAATTCTAGACCTAGAAAACCTTGAATTACGCCGCTTTTGGCCCGATCTAAGTATGGTGTATAAAATGATACATTGCAATGTCAATGAGTACTTCAGCTTCAACCATAACAACACAAGAGCAAACAATGGATACAAACTCAAGGTTAACTGCACCAAACTTGATTGCAGGAAATACGACTTCAGCAATAACAGAGGGGTCAATGTCTGGAATCCTCTATCTGATTCCCTGGTTTTTTTCCCCAAACCTCAAAAACTTTAACCTTAGACTGTCTCCTACTGACCTCACCCCTTTCCTAAGAGGTCTGTGTGTGTGAGGGGGGGGTGCATAAGCGAACCAATGTGCCCACTGTTGCTGTCCTTTTGTTTCTTTCTATTTTTTTTATATATCCATTTCATGTATTCATAACCATGTTTATACTTATACCTGTTACCTTGTAAGAGATTGACAAATCAAACAAACAAACAAATAAATGAATAAACAAACAGGCTGGGGGCAGTTCTGCTTTGGCCTCAGATGCTCCAGAGCCTTCAAGGTCCCCTCCCAGGGCCTCCCACTCCCAAGTCCAGGCAGGGTCCGAGGGTGAGGGATGGAGCCCACCCTGCTGGCCATGGGATCCCCTGGCTACCGTGCTGGGCTTTCCAAAGGAAGCTCCATCGGTTGGGCTAGTGACTGAGCGGAGCCCACCTGCCTCCGACCCACCACTCCCGCCACACTCACTAGCAGTTCGGCCCATTGGTCTGGATGTAGCAGTTTCCATTCTCACAGCGGAAGGGATCCGGGTGGAAGAAGCTGCAGTTGGAGACGCACTGCAGCTGGTTGCTGAGGTTTCGGGCCAGGTAAAACGGTTGCAGCTTTTGCTGGATGACCGAGTTGTTTCTGCAGGTGTTGAACAAGTCTAGCAGGCAGGAAGAGAGGAGCCAAGTCAGGCACACCCACATCGCAGCCCTTGGAGACCCCAGGGGTCCAGCCAGCCTCTGCCACTGCTTTTGGCCCAGAAATGGCACGCAGCCCCTCCCTCACCCCCTCAGGCCTGGGCTCCGTGCCCGTCTCAGCCCTTGCCTGCTTCCCTCCCTCGCCCGCGGATCAAACGCACCCACTGAGACCTCCAGCCGAGGGGCCTGCCTGCCTTCCCTTTGGCTGCTTCTCCCTCTGTGCCCAAGAAGGCTACCTGTGCAGCAGGTGTTACTCCCCCCCCCACTCTCTCTCTCTCTCACNCCCACTCTCTCTCTCTCTCTCTCTCACACACACACAGACACAAGCACACACTGCACGCTCCCGCTCTCACCTTCAGGGCTGAGAGGCACCTTCGTCACCCGAGAGTCGCTCGCGTTGAAGCACAGCTTCTCTGAAAGAGATCCGGTTATCAGCCCATGAAAAGCTCCGATGGGCATTGGAAAACGGCCCTGATCCAGGCCGAGGGCCCGCAGGAGAACTGAAGAGAGGAAGCTGCCTCCGGAAAGGGGCTTTTCCCAGGCCTGGGATATTGCACCCCCACCGGCCCCCAGGAACCCCTCCCCTCCGCCCTTCCCCTTCCTCCCCCAGGAAACTCTGCTGGCAAGGAGAGCAAANCCTCCCCTCCGCCCTTCCCCTTCCTCCCCCAGGAGACTCTGCTGGCAAGGAGAGCAAAGGGGAGCAGAGGCAGAAAGCCCCCACCTGCTCCTCACTCCCCTGGCAGCAGCAGCCGAGAACCGCCCCCTTTTGCCCTGTTTTCCAGCCAACCTCCTTCCCTCCCAGGCCAGACTCCCTGCCCCCCAGGAGCCCAGGCAGGGCCTCTTGGCGAGGGACTGGCCGATGGCTGCCCAGCTGGCCCCGCGTGAGCTCCTCCACGCCCAGGCCCCCTCACCTTTGGACTCAGAAGTACAGACTTGCTCCTTGCTGTGCATCTTGGCCTGGATCTCGTCCACGGCTGCCTCGTAGGAGGCCTGGTACTTGGAGAAGGGCACCCGCAGGACCACCTGGTGGTCCACGTTGATGCTGCCTTTGCTGGTGGGAAGAGAGGGGGAGGAAGAGGCTGCTTTACTGGGCCCCGAGGGGCCCAGGACTGCAGGCCCCTGGGATGGGGTACCTGCTGCCTTGGGTGGGGCCTTTGCGTAAGGACAGGTGGAGGTGGGCAACCAGGAACGGCCTCCCCCAAACATGGTTCCCACATAGCTTACCTCAGACTCATCACAATGACTTTCTGGTACCCAGAGATGTTGGCATAGAAAATATTCATCTGGAGAGAGAAAGAGAGAGAGGGAAAGGCACTTACAAAAAGTGGGGAGGGGTCATTGCAATGAAAGTATCTTTGTTGCCCACCCCAACTGTGCCATTTCACCCCAGACCTGCAGAGAGGGTGCAGGCTCCAAGCAGGCACCAGTCCTTCCAATGTTCCCCCTAAGAGGCTGCAGGCAGAAGTCAAGGCCTCCCCCCTCCCCCCAATGAAGAAGCCCCTTCAGCCTGACCAGCGTCAGGTCCCAATGAGAGCAAGTCTGCCAGCCTCCAGCCTCAACTGAGCTACAAGGGCAAACCTGGAAGAAGCCTGCCTGCTCCGCAGCCTGGTCAACAGCCAGAAAAGGCCAAGGGGCTTCAGGGGAGAGCCGGCTGCCTCTCCCAGCCCACCATGGCCATGCAGAGGGGAGCTAGGACACCCGGCAGCCAGCTCTTCTTTGGACCAGGCAGCATCTCAGCGGCAGAGCCCTGAGCCCATGGTCAACCCACTCCCTCCCTCCCTCCCTCCCTCCCTCCCCCAGCCACCCCTGGCTCTCAGCTCCTGGGACAGCGCGAGGGGAGCCTGGTGGATGGACAGAAGGTCTCCTCCCATCACCGCAGCCACCCTCTTCACCTGCTGCTTAAAATGGGCCACAAAAGACCGGAAAGCAGGAGAGCCAGGAATGGCCATCTCTGACGTGAAATTCTTTTCGACCACTTTGACGAAGATGTTGACTGTAACCGTAATCATCACTGCCAAAAAGCAAGAGGAAGAGAGTGAAAACCAGGTGACTCTCCAGGGACCTCCAGGCCTCCCCACCTCAGGCGGCAGCCGAGTGGGCTTATTCATTTCTCCAACTACGACTCCCCCAAAGCCTGCATTAAGAGCCCAAGGATTGCTAAGTCATAGAAGCAGGAATCCAGCTGACACCCTGATGCCTTGGCTACCCATGCAGCCACCTAGAGAACAAGCCCATAAAAACAGTTTTCCTGTTAACACCCTTGTGCCTTCGGTGCCCACACGCCCTTGAACAACAGCAGTTTCATGCCCAAGGCTGGGAGAGTTCCCTTCCCTGAGAAGGCAAGGCAAGCTGCCCTCCTTCCCTTCTCAGCTCACTTGGGGTGGCAGCTCATGCTTCCAATGGCTCCTGGAAACCTGCAGAATTGGGGGGCAGCCCGGAGCTCCAATAGCCCCGAGACCCTCCCTTCTGGGCCAGGTGGGCTTCCAAAGCAGGCCCTTCTACGGGGCACTGAAGAAGTCTGGGCGAGCAGGGCTGAAGGCCTTCCCTATCCAGGCAGCACCATAGGTGTTGTGCCAGCCAAAGCTGGCAAGGGACCCTCCACAGTGGTAGCAGTGGAAGACCCCTGAACTCCTCCGTGGGCAGTGCCATCTCCTGAAGAGAGATCGTGGGCCTGCCTGACCGAGAGCTGAGATGGACAAGCCACTCTATCTGGGCCCGGTCCACCTTTGGCTCTTACCCAGATCCTTTAGGTCACGGGGGGGGGGGGCAAACTCATCCCCTCATGTTGCCATCACATGACATTTCATGATGTTTCCCCCCTGCAAGAGCTGGGTGGGCAAACCACTGAGGCTGACCTCAGCAGAGTTCCCTCACAGCAGCACAGGCCAACAGGCTGGGTGGTTTCTTCTTGCAGACCTTTTATGGCCCAACTAAGTAAACATCAAGGAATGTAACTGTTGGACTTCCGGTTTTGAGTTCTTCGGCGACAAGACCAAACCTCGCTCTCGAGCTTCGATCAGTGCTACGTCTCCGCTGGAGCGCCCGAGCCAGCTGGTTTTGCTAAGCCACCCCGTAGAGGTGGTGAAGATGGGGAGACTGCCAGCAGGGTTGAGGAGAGCTGCCTCTCTCCCCAGCTGCCATTACTCCCTTTCCGAAGGCGGTTGCAGTGGCGTCAGAAATGGCCGCCACAAGAAGAGCTCGACCGGGAAAGAATGTGCAGGAGGAAGATAAGAAGAGAAAGTTTTGGTTAACCGGGTCAAACAGCAAAAGCAACAAATAAGGTACCCTGGAGTTTAACTTAAACAACATTGTTCCCAAAGAAGATTTTGAAGCTGCGAAGGAGAGAGAGAAGGAAAAGGATTAGGTTTTTTCTCCCTTCCTTATATAACAGCTAAGAGACTTAGCAAGAAATTGGGGAAAAAATTCACTTTGCCATTAACAGCATTTAAGCTGGAAATAAAAGTCAAAGGGATAATAAAGATTTCTGGACATTTAAAAGTTTTTAAAGCGGAAAGGAAGAAAAAAGAATACAAGGCAGGATTTGGAAAAATGGAGGGAACTACTGGAATTAAGGAATGGAACTGTAATTAAAAGTGAAATTTTGATAAGATTCTTTCAAAGATACATTTTAATGGAAACTTGATAACCAAATAAGAGAACCCCAGGAAGATAAAGTGGAAAAAAGAGTAAGCAGCAACAGCCTTGACTATTGGATTATTTGGTGATTTTGGTTTTTGCAAACTAGGCTGACTAAAATTAACTGGGTGGTTGTTTAAAAGTTTTTAAAATGGTATCACTCTTTGAAGAACTGAAAATGGAACTTAAAAAAAGGAAAGAAGATGCACAAGAAGGGAGAAGTTCTTTGGCTTCGTATTTTAATTTTTAGAAATGGAGATCTGGAATATGAGAAGCAACAAGAAATGCTTGTAGAACAAGAAGACTGGACAAAGAAGAAGCCATCTTATATGATCAGATAATTTTAAATGGGGGAAAAAAGAAAAGGGGGAAAGAGAGTGAAAGGTTTAAGACAAGAAAAAACAACCCAAAAGAAGAAGGACAATTTGAAAGATAAGTATAATATTAGAAAGCAACAGAAGAGGGGATTACAGATGAGAGAGTTAGAAGTAGAGAGACAAGGGGTAAAAGGGGAGGGAGAAAAGAGGGGAAGGAGTAGGAAAAGAAGTTGTAAAAGACAGAAACAAGAAATTGAGATACAGGGAAAAGATATAAAGATGTAACCATAAGCTTGTTTAGAGATAATGAGTGAAATTTAATTGTTAAAAGGGATTCTGTAATGGTACATAAGACCGCATTGTATATTACAATAGAAATAATTTTAGAAAATATGATGATGGATAAAATATTCATTGTAATGTAGTGGGATGTTTGTTAATAAATAAATGAATTAAAATGATTGAGAGAATTAAAAGGAACATTTTAATTAT
Organism: Laticauda laticaudata; assembly: GCA_004320025.1. NCBI lineage: Eukaryota > Metazoa > Chordata > Lepidosauria > Squamata > Elapidae > Laticauda > Laticauda laticaudata. The sequence continues at coordinate 33,705 of BHFT01030027.1, read as the reverse complement.
TAATAATGATTTTAAAATATAAGTAAGTAAGAAATATGGGGAAAAAAATTATCATGGAAGTTTATAAGTGTTCCAAAGAGTATGATTTCAAATTGAAAAGAAATGTTAAAGATGTTAAGATTTTAATGCATATTAATGATAGAATTAAATTGGAATGGAATTTGGTTTATTCATATATTTATATAATTTTTTCTTTTTAAGAAACAGTGTCTATTTTAAGAATGTACCAAGCAGAATCCGATTGGAAGTTATGTATTAATATTGAATGCTATAATCTCAAAGCTATGTATGAAGTTTAAATAAGAGTTTGAATGGTAAAATTAAAGGATATAAAGGTGTCATATTCTAATTGGTAATTACAGGGAAAAAATTGTTTAATAAGAAAAGATAATATCAAATTGCAACAGGACAGACAAAGTGTGTATTATAAGAATGTACCAAGCAGAATTCAATTGGAAGTTATGTGTTGTGTATTATATTGAATGTCATAACCTTAAGGTATGTATCGAAATTTAACTAAGAGTTAAATGGATAAAATTAAAAGATATAAAGGTGTCATATTCCAATTGGTAGCTACAGGAGAAAATTTGTTTAATGAGAAAAGATAATATGAAATTGAAACAGGACAAAAATATAAATATAATGATTTGAATTGAGATGAGATAATCAAAACAAAGTTGAGAAAATTAAAAGAGGGGAAAAAGTATGTAGAAAATACAAAATGGTAATAAAATATGGAATAGAATATAAAAATGAGCATGAAATTGAGTTTTGTGTTTGCATGAATAAGTGATAACCTGGGACCATGCTATTTTCAAAAAAGATGTTTCATTTGTATTTTGTTTTTTGTGTGAAAACCCAAATAAAATTTTCAATTAAAAAAAAAAAAGAATGTAACTGTCATCGGTGAATGCCATTTGGCACTGATGTAGTTTCCAGGGGTGGGATTCAAAATTTTTAACAACCAGTTCTTTGGGCGTGGCTTAGTTGGTGGGCGTGGTTTGGTGGTCATGTTACTGGCTGGGTGTGGCCAACTCAACATCACTCACATCGAGGCACACATCTTCTCGCCTGGCCTCTTGTGACTTTGGGGATACGGCAACAGTTGTAAATGTGAAAAACGGTCATAAGTCACTTTTTTCAATGGTCTCTCCACACAAGCAAAGTACCAGCAAAGGAGGGGAAAAAACTCCAGAGAAGTTCCAGAGACAGAAGTCTAGTTCTGCCAAGAATGTAATCAGGGTTAAGGGAGAGGCAGTTTCCGTAAGCAATGCCAGAATGTTTCCTTCATGCCTTCCTTACAGGATTAGCCCTATAATTTCTTCTAACAACCGGTTCTCTGAACTGCTTAGAATGTTAGCAACCAATAGGTACGAACCGGTAGAATCCCACCCTTGGCAGTTTCCCAGTTGGGTCATAAAATGCCTGCAAGAAAACCACCCAGCTCAGAGAGCACCCAAGACAACCACCAGTGGATGGGGTTCCAATATTTTTACTACTGGTTTGGTGGACGTGGCTTGGTGGATGCGCTAAAGGCAGCTGCTGTCCATGGCATCAGGAAAGAGAGAGATGCAGAGGAGCCCAACTGAACCTGCAGAGGCTGCCATATATTCCACATGAAAACTAAGTACTCATCCTCACCTTTGTGGGGACCGGGAGGCATGCAAAAGAGGACTCACCCACAGTGACTTCATTTCTTGCCTCCTTGCAAAATGGCTCCATGTAAGGCGATGGACATTCACAGCGATCCCCAAGAGGAAGCCCCTCATTCCAACATTTGGGAGGCAGAAGGTCCGTTGCAAAGGCTTCACAGAACAAGGCAACAGAATTAGTCAAAACAAAGAAGACAAATGTCTAGAAATCATTTAAAGCATCACTGATGAAGGGTTTCCAAAACAAAATACATAAAACAGGGTTCTTGGTGTTCTTCTAGAGGAATTGTTTCCTTGCAGGCATTCCATTACAAAAGCAGATAACATCTTCCGTGCTAATAGGGACACAGAGCCTTCCACATTTAAGAACAAATGGATTTGTCGGAAAGTTCTGAATTTCATCACCTTCCAAACTAAGCAAATGCTCTCATACACAGGATGACAATGGGAAGAATCAGAAACTCTTCTGAAACCAGAGGGATCACCTGGCTTCAACAATGAGCAACAGGGGTCTCCTGGTACTGTGGTAATACACAAAAGTAGAAAACAAAGGAAATGAGGTAACTTCCATGACAGAGAAGAAAGAGTACACAGAAGGACAGGACTGGCTCAGCTCTCCATGGTGGGAAAAGATTTTTAACGAACAATAATTTCCGTGGAAGGAGTTGAAGAGAGAAGGCAAGAACTGGACACCACCAAATCTGAGAAGTAGATGGTGTAAAAACAGAGATGAAGTATATAAATAGAAACATAGAATCAAAATCAAGTGAAGTATTTGTAAAGCTTTAGTAAGGCCACACCTGGAATACTACAACCAGTTTTGGTCACCACATTACAAAAAAAGAGACTTTACAAAATGTGCAGAGAAGAGCAACTAAGATGATTAAAAGCATGGAGACAAGAAAACATATGAAGAAAGGTTACAGGAATTGGATTTGGCTACTCTAGAGAAAAGAAGGACTAGCAGTATTCCAGTATTTGAAGGGGTGCCACAAAGAGAAGGGAGTTAATTTCTTCTCCAAAGTCCAAGAAGGCAGGACAAGAAACAATGGTTGGAAAATAATCAAGGTGAGAAGCACTCTGAAATTAAGGAGAAACTTCCCAATACTGAGAACAATTAAGCAGTGGAACAGCTTTGCCTTCATAGGTTGTGGGTGCTCAATCATTGAGGATTTTACAGATGAGATTAGACAATTATTTGTGTGAAATGTTGTCCGGTCTCCTACATGACAGGGGGACTGAAGTACAATTCCCATTAGGCCATTTCCAGCTCTATTCTGATTCATTGAATTGCTCAGAGCAAAGCAGTTTGGAAGAAGCCATTGAAAATAAAATATGGAAAAGGAAGAAGGGAAAAAAAGCAAAGCAATAATTCCACTAAAAGGAATTGAAATTCATAGTGTACACATTAATTAAAATTTCCATACCTGTACTCAGACTCGTAGATTGTAGCATTCCCTTGTGTGACGCATTTGTTGTCAAAGAAACGTGAGTGGTGGTCCTTGGATGCTCAGTACTCGACAAAGGAGGACTAGTTGACCTGGGAAAGCCAGAAAAAACCCCATGAGAGCTAAGAGAAATTAAGGAAGTGATGGACACTGTAGTTGTCTTCAGAGTTTGTGGTGCAGAAGAACTAGAGATACCAGATGTCGCGGGATGTGATGTCTTGTGGGTCCGCGTTGGGATATGACTGGGAGACAAACTTGAGGGAGAAGACACCACTGTGCTTTTGGATGTTTCTTGGGTTGGAGCTGGAGAACGAGATGAGACATGTGAGTGAGTGGAAGTCGTCGCTGTTGTGCTGGGAATGGATGCAGTTACGCCAGTTGTCCTTCTGGTCCTGTGGCTTTCAGTGGGGGATAAAATGGAGGGCAAGCTGGTCTCACGCTTTGCTGTGCTGGAAGAGAGGCTACTCTGCACGACACTTGCTGTCTCCACGGTGTGACGCAGAGTGGTGGAATGCAAGGTTTGCTCCTGTGGTGTGCTCGTTTTCAAAGATTGGGGAGCAGAGGAAACACGGGTGGTGCTCTGGTGTTCACTAGTCAGAGAAGGAGGACTAGTTGATATGGGTGTGCCAGACAAGACCCCGTGAGGACTAGGAGCTCCAGAGGAAATGATGGACCCTGTACTTGTCTTCAGAGTTTGTGATGCAGAAGAACTAGAGATACCAGATGTCACAGGATGTGATGTCTCGTGGCTCAGTGATGGGATATGACTGTTAGACAAACTTGAGGGAGAAGACACCACTGTACTTTGGGATGTTTCCGGGGTCGGAGCTGGAGAAAGGGATGAGACTTGTGAGTGTGTTGAACTCTCCTCTGTTGTACTGGCCTTGGATGCAGTTATGCCAGTTGGCTTTAGGGTCTGGTGGCTTTCGGAAGTGAATAAGGTGGAGGGCAAGCTGGTCTCAGGCTTTGCTGTGCTGGAAGAGAGGCTACTCTGCACGACACTTGCTGTCTCCACGGTGTGACGCAGAGTGGTGGAATGCAAGGTTTCTTCCTGCGTTGTGCTCGTTTTCAAAGATTGGGGAACAGTTGAAACGGGGGTGATGCTCTGGTGCTCATTCGTCAAAGAAGGAGGACTAGTTGACATGGATGTGCCAGATGAGATCCCTTGAGGGCTAAGGACTCCTGAGGAAGTGATGGACCCTGTAGTTGTCTTCAGAGTTTGTGGTGCAGAAGAGCTAGAGATATCAGATGTGGTGGGATGTGATGTCTCTTGGCTCGATGATTGGATAGGACTGTTTGAGAAACTTGAGGGAGAAGACACCACTGTACTTTGGGATGTTTCCGGGGTTGGACCATTAGATAGAGATGAGAGTTGTGGTTGAGTCGAAGTCGTCTCTGTTGTGCTGGGAATGGTTGCAGTTATGCCAGTTGTCCTTCTGGTCCTGTGGCTTTCAGAGGGGGATAAGGTGGAGGGCAAGCTGGTCTCAGGCATTGCTGTGCTGGTAGGGAGGGTACTCTGCACGACACTTGCTGTCTCCACGGTATGACGCAGAGTGGTGAAATGCAACGTTTGCTCCTGCGTTGTGCTAATTTTCAAAGATAGGGGAGCAGATGTAACGTGGGTGGTTCTATGGTGCTCACTAGTCAGAGAAGGAGGACTAGTTGACATGGGTGTGCCCGATGAGACACCTTGACGACTTTGAGCTCCAGAGGAAGTGATGTACATGATAGTTGTCTTTAGAGCTTGTGGTGCAGAAGAACTGAAGACTTTAGATGTCGCGGGATGTGATGGCTCTTGGCTCGGTGATGAGTTATAACTGTGAGACAAACTTGAGGGAGAAGACACCACTGTACTTTGGGATGTTTCCCGGGTCGGAGCTGGAGAAAGGGATGAGATCTGTGAGTGTGTCAAACTCTCCTCTGTTGTACTGGGCTTGGATGCAGTTATGCCAGGTGGCCTTAGGGTCTGGTGGTAGTTAGTTAATACCGAAGAAAGCAGGGTAACTACCTTTTACATCAATACATTTTTGCTTTGAAAGGGCGGGGAGGGGGTGAATTAAATGCCAAGATATCCTGGGCTTGGGACTGTGACCTGCAGTAATGGTCTTGAACCGTGCAGCCCTTTAGGATCCCTGGGTCGATTAGGAGAGTAACTGAATGGTGAGTTCAGCCTGGCAGGGAAGCCCATGACCCCCAGGTCCTGAGAATTCTGCCGCACATCTGTTAAAGGGGTTAGGGGGACAGGACAGGGAGGTGTTTGGCTCTTGGGGAAGGGCTGGATTCCATTTCCCCAGGGCCCCTTTCCTTCTCAGTGAACCCCTTGAGACGGGGCAAGATAGATGTGCTCCATGGGGTCCCATCTGCTGCTCCAGCCAGGAGCCCAAAGGAGGAGCTGCCCTCTCTTGAAGCTGAGCCCCACCCTCTCGCTTTCCTGGAAGCCCAAGGAACCCCTCCCCGCTTCAGTGTGCCTTGGCCTACCCACTGGTGGGATTCAACGAGTTTAAGAACCGGTTCTCTGTCCTCATGATTTATTCCAACAACAAGTTCACCAAACTGATCGGAAATGTTAACAACCGGTTCTGAGAAACCGGTGCAAACCAGCTGAATCCCATCACTGCATCCACCTCAAGGGAGACGTAAATTTTTGACTTTCTTCTTGGAGGAGTTTCACAGGCAATGCAGGGGTGTGTCCTGAACAGCGTCAGTTTCACCTTAAAATTCACCCACAAAAGGGCCCCTCTATCTGGGCTCCTTCTTGGAAAGAAGCTGAAATAGGGGAAAATGGCAAACTCCTGACTGCTTTCTCTGCCACACATAAGCCTTGAATGAACATTGGTGGTGGTGGGGTCTTTTTGAAAAAGTTTTTTTTAACAACAAATAAAACCATCTTTCAATTGTACAGTGTGTTAGTTGGGTACATATATCTTGTGTGCTTAATAATATTTTTATTGTACATTTCTTACTTAATTATATTTATAAACCGTTCTAATCATCATTTTATATCATATTGTTCAATCATTATATTTTCATTAACATTATAATTTGTATCTTTTAAAAACATATCTCATTCTTGCTAAGTTATATTCATTATCTTACTCATCCAAAATTAATCAATTATAGTATATTATAACTGTTGGGGGTTATCTTGATGATGGGTAGCAATGGAAAGTGCCAGAACACGTGGCATTGCCTGCCACACGAGTCACAGGACCACCAGCTTTCCCAAAGGTGGCAGAATGCAGAGTTTTCCATATTAAGCAAAAATCAAGGAGGCCTCATGGGGCCATACCCTGAAACTGGCAGGAAGGAAGTTCAAAAATCATGTCAGAAAAGATGACCTCACAGAAGGAGGTGTGGAGGCTTGGACCCAACTTCCAGCAGAGAGAGTGGGTCGATCATCAGTAACCGAGTTTGAAACATGCTTGGGACAAAGACATGTCTATTGTCCCACAAAAATTAAAAAAATAAAATAAAGAAATCAATATAATCACAGAAAAATAATAAAAGAATAAAAAGAAAACAAAAACATACCAAAAACTCAAAATGGATTAACTGGGCCCTTCCTAACAAAGAGATGCCAAGGGCTGGCAGAGATGGCTGCTTTCCCGGAGGTGCCCATTCATTGCACCGGGGGTGAGAGGCCCTTCTTGGCAGGAATGCCGGGACAGGGAAGGATCTGCCCAAGGCATGGGATCCCTTTCCATCTCTCCTGGCTGGCCTCTGGCCAAAGGAGGGGCTCAGTCACTCAGCAACTGCCCTTGGGGCAGGAGAGCCAGGGTCCTCGCTGGGGGCAAAGTGCCAGGAGTGGGGGGCACATTTCCCAGGGAAAACTTTGCATTCCAAGTCAAAAGTTCTTCAAGAAGAAGGTGCTGTCAGCCTGATTGGGGCGCCTGCCTTGAAAGACTTCTTCCTCCCAGGCAGTCGGCTCCTTTCTGGTCCTTTGCCAAATATGCTCTTCCCTGGGACAGCTGGCGTGGAGCGCCCGGTTCAGGGTGGAGGCCCTTTCCCTGGACGTCAGTGGGAAGCACGGCTGGCATGCTGGAGGGAGGCCCAGAAGTGCCACCAAGCGGGCCAGCCGGGCTTCCCATGGAACTCCAGGGAAAGGCCCTCCACGCTGACCGGCTGCTCTTGCCCTCCCGGGGATGTTTGGCAACAGCACCGGAAGGGAGAGAGACAGGGAGCGAGGGAGAGAGAAAAGGACCAGCTATTTCCATCCTAGCAAGTAGCTGACCTCCCTGATGTGGCCTATGAATAAGAGGGGCAAGAAACCCCTCAGCCGGACCCCAGAACGGCTGCCTGGCAGGGGGCAGCGGGACCCCCTGGGCTCCTCCAGAGAACCAGCAAACTAGTCCTCCCCCCTTCCCCCACATCCTTACTCGCAATAATGATCAGGAGCTGGGCCGCCCAGAAGCAGAAGACGGTGCGATGCGCCCCCATTCTCCTGGCATTGGTCCGTCCAGGCGGAGAGCCACGGGGGAGAGGGCAGCACCAGGCACTTCCTGGCCAAGGAACAAGTGCAGCCTTTCGTGCTGCTCAGCACCCAGGCAGGATTGAAGCCCAGAATGCCAAACAAAGATTGCCAGAGGGAGTGGTGGCGCTTGGCAAATGCCACCCCAGCCTCCGGGAGGATGCTGAAGGGGGCGAGGCTTGGCACACCTGGAAGGCAGCATCAGTGCCAGCCCTGCCATACAGGGGAACCCTGGTGGACGGTGGGCAGGACTGGTAAATCAGTCATGGGGCAAAGGCAGAGGGTCAGTTCCTCCTCATAGGTAGGTGCCAAGAAGTAGCCCGCCCAGGGTAAATAATCTCAATAAAGATGCTGGGCAAATATTTGCAGGCAAACCTGTGAGCCCAGCTGGGCACTCCCAGAAACCTAGGAGAAGCAGAGAGGGGACAAGGGAGATGTGGGCACAGGGGTTACAGGAGAGCAAAAGGTGCAGAGAAGAGCAACCAGGATGATGAGGGGACTGGAGGCTAAAACATACGACGAAGGGTTGCAGGAACCGGGCTTGGCTAGTCTAGTAAAGAGAAGGACCAGGGGAGACATGATAGCAGTCTTCCAATATTTGAGGGGCTGCCCCAGGGAGGAGGAAGGGGGTCAAGCTATTCTCCAAAGCCCCCAAAGGCCAGACAGGGAATCATGGATGGAAACTGAACAAGGAGAGATTTTTCAACCTGGAAATAAGGAGAAACTTTATGACAGGGAGAACAATTAACCCTTGGAACAAAAGTTGCCCTCGGAAGTTGTGGGAGCGCCTTCACTTGAGACTTTCAAGAAGAGATTGGACTGCCATTTGTCCAAAATGGTGGAGGGTCTCCCGCTCGGGCAGTGGGTTGGACTAGATGACCTACAAGGTCCCTTCCAACTCTGATGATCTGTTATCTGTAATCAAAGCAGGCCTCTTGGGCTATCCTCACCAGCTGCTTGCAAAAGACCTGCGCCCAGACCAACCCCCTTGGGAGGCGCCCCAGCCAGGGTCCTTCGCAGGGCGGGACCTTAGAGGTCTTCTAGTCCAACCCCTGCTGGAGCACCATGCCAGACAAGCCCTTCTTCCAGTGATGGAGCACACCCAAAGCTTCTGGCCGGCTCTTCTCACTGTTGGGCAACGGGAAGGGCAGGGGCGCCTCGGCCGCCCCCTCGCCGGTCCTGGGGGAAAAGGCAGAGCAAGGCCAAGGAACTGCGGGACCCTGGCAGGAGCAGCCCGGTTCAGCCCGCCGGCCCCGCAGCTCCCTTCGCGCCCCCCGCCCCTCCTCGCCCCCCCCCCCC
>BHFT01030027.1:0-24832 GCA_004320025.1 Laticauda laticaudata | reverse complement strand
CCCCCCCCCCCCCAAAGTTCATCTCCTGTGCGCCACCGAGGAGGAGGAAGAGGAGGCTCAAAGCGGAGCGCTGCCTTCCTTCCTCCGCGGGGAAGCCGCCCGGCCTCTTGCTGCTGGGCCCGCCGGCCTGAAGGGGCAGCGGGTCAGCCTGGCTCCCCCAACAGAAGCGAAGGGGCCGGTGTGGCGGGGAGGGAAGGCGCGCCCACTCGCGCGCAGGACTCGCGACGCCCCCGTCACCGTTGCCCGATAAAGGCCGCTGCCGGCCGCGGGAGGCTCTGGCCGGCGCTGGCAGACCGCGGGGCGGGGAAGGCTCCTCCTGCGCTGCTTTGCCAAGGGGAGCCGCCGGGATGCCGCGCTGCTCTCGGCCGCCTCGGGAGGATCCGACCTGCCAGGCGAGGGGTTCGTGGCCGGGCCGGGCCGGAGCCCCAAGCGCTGCAAAGTCGGGCAGCCCAGGTCGGGGACGAAATACCCTTGCCCCCTCCCCAGCCCCTTCTTCCCCAGGGATCCCTCGCCCTCTCCTTGTCTTTTTGGGGACACCCTTAAAAGAGGGGGGGCGCGCGCGTTGAGGTCCCTCCTGAGCCTCCCTCTGAACCGCCGCTGCGCTTCCCGCGAAACTACTGCCAGAGGTTTTCATTTCAGCCTGATGTTTGCCCTGCTCAGCCACCAAATCCACCAGATTCTCCTCCTCTCCCCCCCCAAGCCATTTGTTGCAAGTCTGAAGTTTGATTGTCCATCTGAGACTCCACCATGCCCACTGCCTCCCCTCCGCCATTGCAGCATTAAAATCCATGGCTCCCTGGGCACCTTTCAAATACTCTCCCCATGGCCTGGTGCATACTTGGGGCTCCGCGAGTGGGGTGGGGGCGCGCCGGGAAGAGAAGAATGTCTATTGTCTGTCGCCAGACCTGATCTCCTGGCAAGAGCGGCACAACCCCCACCCTCCACCCGCTTGGTGACAGAAGACCACCAAACCCAAAATTCCAAAGCAGAAATGGGTGTGTGGCTGTGTCCTTGTGAAGAATGGGGCAAAGAAAAGAAAATCCACCTATACACCAAAGCACCCAAAGCAAGGCAAGAAGCAGTGGAACTAATCAAGTGAGAAGAAGCAATCCAAAAATAAGAGACATTCCTTTTTTTAAAAAAAGTTTTTATTTTTAAAAGGACAAACAAATCAAACACAAAGCATAAGACAACATAAAACCATCTTCCAAAATACAACTCGGTCGGTGTACATTTCTTTCGTGCAAATGGTGCTCAAATGTCAACGTCTTCGCTTTCCAACACTACATTTCAATACATTTAAGTCAACTGTTACATATTAATGTCTGTTATGTTTATTCTTGTATGCTGTTGTTAGACCCAAGTAAAAATGTAGTATTTTCTTACGAGCATAATCTCTTATTTTAACAAACCGGGAAATCATACAATTCATTTCGCGTATATTCAATTATATAACTTACATGTTACTACATATCATACTATTCCTTTCCCATAACATAGTTTACTCTATTTCCTTTCCTAACCATTGATAAAATTAAATCCCAATTTATCATATTCTTTACTCTTGCTCTCTGGACTTGCGAATGTCAATTTACTCATTCTGCACATTCCATAATTTTCTTTTTAGTCACCTCTTCCTCTATTGTAATTCTTTTCGCTCTTTCCATTTCTACAAAACAATTCTAGCCGCCCAGTTACACACATTTTAAATCCAAATTTATAATCAAATACGTCAATTCTCTACTGTATCCTTCAGGCAAGATACCCAATAAAAATATCTCTGGTTTCAAGTCTGTATGCTGTTTTATCATTTTTTTTCAAGCCCTGTATGAATCTTAATCCAGTATCTCTTAGCTTCCACACAAGTCCACCACATATGATAATATGATCCAGGTATCTGATGACACTTCCAACTTCTCTCTTAATCTTAATTTGTTCTTAATCATCCTTGCTATTCATGCTGGGGTAAATGCCACCTGGAAAACATCAAGGTTGACTCGGCCTTCCATCCTTCCGAGGTGGGTAAAATGAGGACCCAAATTGTTGGGGGCAAGAGGCTGACTCTGTAAACCACTTAGAGAGGGCTGTGAAGCACTATAAAGCGGTGTATAAGTCTAAGTGCTATTGCTATTGCTATCATATAAATTCTCTTTATACGCTACCGACATTGTCAATTTATAATTTTGAGACCATAGTTTTTGCCATTTCTCTAAATCTATCCCATGTCCAAAATTCCTCCCCCAGGTAATTGTTGTTTCTTTAACTTGTTCTTCCTCCAAGTAAGTAACCATACAATTTTTTAATCATTTTCTCATCAGTACCTGTTAAAATTTCATCCAGTTCTGTAAGTTCTTTATAAAATCCCTCTGTTTTACTATCTTTGTCATACCTAGAATGTATTTGCATATATGTACACCAATTCTTCTTAATTTCTTGCTTAAGGAGACATTTCCTGATCGTGGGAACAATTAACCAGGGGAACAGAAGTTGCCTCCAAAACACTGGGTTGTAAAGAAGACATTAGATAACCATTGGTCTAAAATGGTCTAGGATTTCCTGTTTGAGCAGGGAGCTGGACTAGAAGACCTCCAAGGTCCCTCCCAACTCTATTATTTGGTTGATGAGTGCCACTGGATACTTGTCAAATGTCCCACCCAACATAAAATTGCAAACAGGTTTGGTTGGATTCCACACTGTTGACCAGCTTGGAGACGAAGAGGCCGCAACAAACACTCCTGGGCAAGAAAAGGAAGCAAGGTGTGCTGGGTGGCAGGGGGGGGCAGAATGGGCATTGAGATGTGTCATGGTGGTACATGCCGTGACTGAAGTCCTGGTTCCCCTGCCAAGCCAAAGCACATAAAAAAAGAAAGGGCGGGGCTTTTGTGAGTCTCCTTTGGACTTCATTGTGGTTTCTGCAGGTGGCACAGATGGGATGGGTGGAAAATGAAAGTGAAGGATGGCAGACCCCTCTCTCAAAGGTTACACCTAAGGGTCTTGTATCAAAGCGAGAGATCACAGCCCCCAGAAAGGCCCCCAGGGCTTCGGGCTGCAGTGTGTCCCATTAAGTCCGCTGTGACCGAAGGAGAGGATTTACTTCTCCGGCCACCTCACAGGCCTCTTGCTCAGGGAGCATCTGTGCCAGGCTGTGCCCCAGAAGGTGCCAGATTGAGCAGAATGCTGCTTACGGGGAGTTGGGGAGGCTGCAAGGGGGCCAACTGGCCAAGGGCCGGGGTGGTCTCCTGGCAGTGGACTCCTGGCTCTGTTGCTGCTCTTGCCCCCTGGAACATGTGTGTGTGTGTGTGAATGCCTTATTGGGTTTTTCTGTTTATACATAATACCATTACTAATTGAACAATACCGTGACACTATATAGATAGAATAGAACAGAAGACAAGAGAAGAGAAGAGAAAGAGAAGAGAACAGAAGAGAAGAGAAAGAGAATAGAATAGAATAGAAAATAGAACACACTAAATATAGGAATGAAGAATAGAACAGAAGAAGAGAATAGAAGAGAATAGAATAGAATAGAACAGAAGAGAAAGAGAATAGAATAGAATAGAATAGAATAGAAATAGAATTCTTTATTGGCCAAGTGTGATTGGACACTCAAGGAATTTGTCTTGGTGTAAATACTCTCAGTATACATAAAAGAAAAGATACATTCGTCAAGAGTCCAGAATCATCAGATACAAACACTTAATGATAGTCATGGTGTACAATAAGAATAGAACAGGTTAGGATAGGATTGGATAGAAGATAGGATAGAATTGAAATACAATTAGGATAGGATAAGAATAGAATAAGAATAGGGCAGAAGGAGAAAGAGAATTCTTTATTGACCAAGTGTGATTGGACACACAAGGAATTTATTTGTCTTGGAGTAAATACTTTCAGTATACATAAAAGAAAAGATACATTAGTCAAGAGTCCAGAATCATAAGGTACAATGCAATAATAATAGTCATAGGGTACAAAAAGCAATCTATCATATTCGGAAATAGTCAATAAAAATCATAAGGATACCAGTGACATAAAGTCCTACGGTCACAAGTGGGAGGGGAGGGGAGATAAGGAGTGATGACAAGTAATAGTAATAGTAGTGCAGACTTTGAACTAGTCAAACAGGGTTGAGGGAATTATTTGTTTAGCAGAGTATTGCATATACTCATATACCTATCCAATCTTTCAATACACACCACCTCCATACCCTCATAACTATAATATACATTTTCTATTCTTTTTATCGATTGTCAATCCAGATAGCCCATGTTTCCCATATTGCATTGTATTCCATGTCAGCTTTCCCTTTCAGTGCCATAGTTAATTTATCCATTTCCACGCACTCAAAAGATTTTTTTTTAATGATGAAACCTTTGGGAGGTATGACTTTTTCTTCCAGAACTGGGCGTAGGAAATTCTAGCTGCTGTTATTTGCATGTAATATGAAATATCTTCTCTTTTTTGTTATATTCTTTTAATTATTTGGAATAGTTTGGGGACGGAACCAATTTTATTTTCAATTATCTCCTCGAAGCACATAGGAATCACTTTCCAATATTGGCCTCTGGAAGAGTAGTCCGCCTCCCCCCCCTTCAGAGAAGCCCTGGCTAAAAAAAGAGGCCAGAGATAGAGATTTTGCAGTTGGTGGGACCTTGAGTTTGTATCGATTGTTTGCTCTTGTGTTGTTGTGGTTGAAGCTGAAGTGTTCATTGACAGGTAGGATAGACAGGTAGTTCTGCTCTCGGGCTGTTTTTGTCTTCCCTGTGAGCAGAGAGGGCGTCCCAGCCCCTCCCCCAGTCTTTGGGCCTGTCTGGCAGCCTTCACCCCCCCCTCCTGTGCCTGAGGTTGCCAGGGAACTGGGGCACAGGGGGGGGGGGAAGATGCCATCTTGCTTTGACTGGGTCTTGCTTTGACTGGGTTCAAGTGGCATCTACGTCCTTTCCTCCCAGACTGTCAACCTTCCCCTCCCTTCTCTCCCCTCCCCCCCCCCAGGGCAGTTCTCCATCCTTCCTCTTCCCAGCAGCCCCCACTGGTGAAGCGAGCGAGCTCCACAGGCCGTCCTGCGACAAGGGAGCCCCAACGTTTCCGCTGCTGAGGGAGGCCGTTGTTAAGCGAGCTTTGGCTCCCTTTTCCTTTGCCGCCTTTGCCAAAGGAGCTACTGCCTGCGTCTGTTCAGTCCTTGAGTTTGGAGACGGTCGGCCAGCCAGCGGCTGAACGTTGATCACGGGGCCACGGAGAGCCTGCAAACGGTCCTAAAGCGGGGAAAATGGCCACACGTCATTTGCCCCCCCCCCAGTCCCATTGTAACGTNACGGAGAGCCTGCAAACGGTCCTAAAGCGGGGAAAATGGCCACACGTCATTTGCCCCCCCCCCAGTCCCATTGTAACGTCAGTTGCTAAGCGAACTTTTGTAAGTCGAGGACCAGCTGCACTGCAGAGGAGCTCCCAAGAATTTCAAGCCTCTTGAGCACCAGGACCTCCCCCCCTCCTTCCCTCGGCCAGGGCTGCCTGGAGGGGAGCTTAGCTTTCAGGCTAAGGAGGATCGTTGCTGGGGCGCCGGTTGGGCTCCGCTCAGAGGCGGGTCTCTGCCAGGATCGCCCCCCACCCCCCACCCCCCCTTCCCCGAAGCTGGAAAGGAGGCGCAGTCGCCTCCCCGTGGCGAGCGCCGGGAGGCTCGATGCAACGGAGGAGCGCATTNGGGGGGGGGGGGAGGGGGCCGGCGACCACCCCCTTCCCTCCGGCGGCTTCTTGGGGGTCGTGTCCCGAAACACGCCGCTTTCAGGGCCGGGACCCGCTTTGCCTCCACGGCGACCTTCCCGCGGCGGCGGCTGGAAAAGGCGCAGCGGCGCCCAGACTCTTCGGCCGGGCGGCAGAGCTGTCCACCGCGGAGGTGCTGGAGCGACAAAGCCAAGGCCTCCCGTCCGCCTGGAAAGCCCTCTGCACGCGCTCAGAGGCCGCGCGCCATGCCTTCCCGGCGGGGGAGGGNGGCCTCCCGTCCGCCTGGGAAGCCCTCTGCACGCGCTCAGAGGCCGCGCGCCATGCCTTCCCGGCGGGGGAGGGAAATCCAACTCCCTTCTTTCCAAGATCTTCAGATTTCTGGGCGCAAAAGACGAGAAATGCGGGCTGGTGGGTGGTGGCGGTGGTGTATCTTGTGGTCCCTCTCCGGATCTGACCCCTTCTCGCCTCCTTGCGAGGAGGAGGTGGGGGCGGGGGTGTTGGAGGGAAGCGACCTACAGACGTGAACCGCCCGCACATTCCCTCCGCTTCGTTCGCGACGGAGAGAGGCGGCCGCAGTTGCAACCGCGGCTGCCCCCCTTGGAGCTGAGGCCGAGAGAGACCACGCAAAAAACGTGCCAGGTGCAACCTTGGGCTTCCCAGCAAGAGAGAGGGGGGGGGGGGAGCAGAGCGGGCATTCCCGGTGAGGTGGAGAAGGCTCGAAAGCGGAGAGTCCCCCCCTGCCCTGAATCCGCCCAGGCCCCCCAGCGTCCGCATTTTCGCCGCGTTGCAGCGGTCGGGGAGTCCCGCCAGCTGAGCGGGCGCTGGAGGACTTTCGAGGAACGGGGCGCGCGGGGCGGGGGGCGGGGAGCGGCACAAAGGAAATGCGCTTTTGTCCCGTTCCCCCCAATTTTGCTGGTAAGTGAAGGGAAACGAGGAGGAGGAGGAGGGGGGGAATCTTCTGCCAGGAGCCTCAAGTCTCGACACCTCGCCCCCCCCTCTGCCGACTTCTGGCAGGCCGTCGGAGATCCCCGGGCCTTGTCTCCCAGGAAGGAAGGGGCAAAGAGCAGCCCTCCGGCTGGCCAATGGGCCAAAGGCTGGCCGCACTTCTGCTTCCCCCTCCCCGCACCGGCGGAGACAGGGGCAAGGCTCGCGAGACTTGGGCCGCGGCCGCGGAGGAGGCTGGGCCGGCTGGGCTGGGGGGCGCCGCTGCCACCGCCGCCCACTGCCCGCCCGGCGTCGCAGACGCAGCCCAAGCCGCATGGCAGTGGCAGGAAGCAGAGGCGCCCTCCTCCTCCTCCTCCTCCTGCCCTCCTCCTCCTCCAAGGTAACGGGGTGGCGCCTTGTGGGGGGAAACATTTACGGCCGGGGTTCATGGACGGCTCCCCTCTCCCCGCCCTCCCTGGGCGTTTGCTGGGGCGGGCCGGACCAGCTAAGACCCCCGTCCGGCGGAGCCGCCTCCCCTCCCTTTTTTCCCCCCTTTTTTCGGGCCCCCCACCAGAAGCGCGAAGCGACCACTTCGCTTCTTCTCCCAAGGGCGGGGAAACCTGGCTCTCCCCACCCCCGGCCGGGAGACGCCCCACGGAGCCCCCGGCAGGAGAGGCGCCTAGGCTTCCCGCCTGGCTCTGAGGGCCTCTGGGAACATGCAGAGCGCCCCTTGATTCCTCCTGGCGCAGGTCGAGCGAAGGGCTGGGGAGGAGGCGAAAGCCAGGCGGAGGGCTGGGGTGGGGTGCGGTGGGGTTGCAGGAAGACCCGGGCTTGGGGTCTCCCCGTGCGGGAGGGAGGGAGGGAGACACCTTGGCCGGGTGACCTCTTGGGACTGGCACCACGAGCACTAAGCCGAGGCAGAAGGTTTCGTTCTCTGCCCCCTCGCCGTGCGAAGGCTGTCCCGCGCAACAGATGCAGCTGCAGGAAGCGGAAAGGGGGGGGGAGGCGGGGGGGGCGGCAGGTCTATTAAAAACCCTGGACCGCCTGCCGGACCGGACAAGGCGAGTGGAGGAGACTTCCAGAAGCACGGAGACGTTAGCCGGGCCCCATCCCCCAGGCCCTTCCACGCATTGCTCCCACTGGACACGTTGCCGGACTGCTCGCCGCCTTGAGGGGGGGGGTCTCCCGAGTGGCCGAGCCCCCCGCCCTTCCCTTCCAGGGGCTCCCTCCCCGAGAGGCAAGTTGGGGCTGAGGCGCTTCGGTTCCTCCAAGCGAAGGGTTGGCAAGGTCTGGGGGGGGGAGGGCTTGGAACTACTGCAAGGCAGGAGGCCTGGGCCAAAAGGGAGCCGAGGTGGGGCTGGGGGCTGCAGGAGAGAAGGCACTGTTTGCCCCCCCCATTGGCCAAGCAATGGGATGCTTCTGGTCTCCGTTCCAGCTGGACCAGCCTGGCTCAGCTCTTCTGCTGCTGTTCCCAGGTCAAGCATCCTCTCCCCCCCCCCCCCCCCTCTTTCTATCTGCACACCACAAACACACTATCCTGGGCCTTTCAGGTTGTTGTCCTTGGATCAAATTGCAAGAGGAAATCTCCTCCCACTCAGCCCTTCAATAAAACATTCCTCCTTTGCCCAAAGAATGCTTGCACAACACTGACCCCCCCCCCGCCCTCCTTCCTCAAACTGCCCCCCCTCCCTGGGTGCCTGGCTGTTTCTTCCGGACAGTCCTGCATTGGGGGCCTCTCTCCATAGGAAACTGAAAGGGTATGGGGGGGGGACGACGACCCTTCCCCTCTTGCCCCAAGCAGAGGGCGGCCACGTCTTCAGCTTCTGCAAAAGGAAGGGATGGGTATGTGCACTAGACACACCCGTCTCTGCCCCAAAGACTGGGGGGGGGGGGAGACCAAGTCAGAACCTGTGGCTTGTGACCACCCCTGAGTGGCAGAGGTGCGGGGGGGTGGGCGCTGGGACTCTCACAGCCACCCAAGAGGAGGGAAAGGCACACCTTTGAGCCCATGTGTCCTCCCGAGCTGGAGTGGGTGTGGCCTCCTGCTGATGTTGCTCAAACTGCAGCTGCCACGTAATCACCAAAGGGCCACGGGTCACCAAGCCCCGGCCTGCCCACATTGGAGAGCTTCGCTCTAGAGGGTCAGTCCCGCTCCATCCTGGCCCTCAGCGAACCTGCGGCTCCCATCCCTGACCGGTGGCCTGAGTGAGGAGGGGTGCCCACAAGACTGGCAGAGGCGGCAGGGGACCTGTGCAGAGTGCAGGGCACCTGTCGTGGTAACCCCCTTGGGAGGCGAACGAGGTCCCCGTGGAGACTTTCTCCTCCCCCCCCCCCAGCCTGGGGGCCAAGCCAGAAGGAGGCCGAAAGCCTTCCTCAGTCACCCAGCAGGGAGGGCTTGGGCGTGGGCAGGGCTGCCCCTTTGCAGGACAGCAAGCCCTGTCTGAAGACTTTGGGCACCCAAATCAAGGTGGGCAGCAGGGGAGGGGCTGAGCAGGCTGCTCAAGGAAGGGACCTTTTAGGGGCCAAAGCCGGGGGGGGCTGCGGGCAGAGGGTGCCAAGTGCCAAGGGTCAAAGGCCAGCAGTGGGCAAGGCAGCCCCTTCCTTGGGAGGGACTCAGTGGTGTTTGCCAGCCCAGGAGACAAACACGCTCAAGTGTCTGGCTCATTTTTCAGCTGCTAACTCATGGGGAGGGAGGGGGAAGGGAACGGGGGGGGGGAGTTCTGGATGAAGGCTCCCTGACAGATCCGCGATGACAGCAAGGGATGCTGCTGCTGCTGGAGCCATTTCCCTCCTAGCCTGGCTGGGAGAGCAACAGCGCTCCTCCCCTCCCCCGCCTGAGAAGCGCTACTTTACCCCATCCTGGGCAGCGGCCGGAGGCCTCAAGGAGCGGACCCCGCTTCTCTCTTGAAAGCGGCTGCCAGGCCAAGAGGGGCGCTTCCCTTCGCACCTTGCTAGGGAGCCCAGCTGCAAAAGCTCCAGCGCGCGCACACCACCCCCTTCGTTTTGTCTCACTTACTGGCCTCCCTCTTCCACACAGGCCTAGGAAGCTCTGCTGGGTTTATTTCTGACCCGAGTTCTTTTTAAATAGCCCAACAGCTGCCGGGCAGGGGCCTGGGAGAGGAAAAGTGGGGAGGGGGTCCAAATCCCTCTGCTTGGAGGTCTCCTGTTCCTCCCTTTCGCCCCTCCTTTGGCAGTCATGCCTTCCGGTGGTCGGCAAACTGCCCCAAACCTGCAGAAAAGGAGCGAAGCCCCCGGGATGGAGGGGTGGGCGGGAGTTGGCGCTACGGTTGTGCCTCGACTCCCACCTCCCACAGGCCCAGTGCAACCCTGCTCCATGCCGGATTCCAACCCCCCTCATCCCCCAGCAGAGGCCCTTGACCCCAGGCGGTGCAAAGCTCCACCTGGAAGATGGTTTGCCCCCCAACCCCTGGCTGCATCCGCCCTTCCTGGGAGCCGACTGCAGGCAAGAATTCTCTCCCCGTCACCCCAGCGGTTCCAGCTAGAAACGCAGCTTTGGACCGATCATGCTGGGGCTGCTCCTTCGCTCTGATCCTGTCGAGCAGCAGCCAGAAAAGCCCCCCCCCACTCTCTTGCCTCACCTGGCTGCACAGTGACGCAGCCGGGCCCTCCATAGAGAAGCCCCTCCCCACAGCAGGCCTGCTTCCTGGCCTCCCCTCCCCCAGGCAGCCGCCTTCGTCCGGGGCTCCCAAACAGGCCTCTCAAACGGTGTGGAGGGGGGGGCGGTCTCCCCAGTGAGACGCCCACTGGTTTCCATGCCCCTTTTCCAGGGCTCCGGCAACCGACGTCTGCAGAGAGGCCCGCGAAGGAATACGCAGAAGGGACCCCCTGCAGCAGCTGCCTGTCTCCAAACTACAGAAAGGCTCTCCGCCATTTGGGTAGGCTGACTCTGGAACTCTGCTTTTATTCTCGGGGGGGGGGGGAGGCAAAANTGGCAGTGGTGCAGGGGGGACTTTCCGAAGCCATTTCCTCCCCCCACCCCCGGTCACTGCAGAGGCCCCCAGGCCCCGCCCAGCCCTTCCACCAACCCCAAAGGCTGAACAGATGAAAGGGGGGGCCCTCCCCCATCACAGTACCCCAAAGCCAGGCCCTCCACAGCCTGCTGGTAGAGGAAAAGGGTTCAAGTGTCCCAGGAAAGCAGAGGCTCATGGGACAGAAGGGGGAGGGAGCATCCTTTGCCCCCTCCCCACCCAAATGGGGGCCCCTCAATCCAGTCCTTGGGGGGTCTGTGCCCCAAGAGCCAGCAAGAGACACCATTGACCAGGTTGGAGATGGGCCGGATGACATGAGAGAAAGCTACAGGTATGTAGAGATACAGGTAGGCCTGTTTTAGCACGCGACAACGCCCCCCCCCGTCCATTGCCCCAAAAGGCTCGCCAGAGAGGTGGAAAGGTAAACTTTCCCTGGCAAAGAGACGGATTCCTTCCAAACAGGCATCACTCAACAGCCCCCACCTCCACCCCGCCAGCTTGGCGGGGAGCCCCTTCTATACGCTTCTGGGTCTCGTTCCTCCCCAGGAGGAGTCAACCCTGGGAACGCACTAAGAGCCACACACACCCCACACCTTCCGTGTACGGACAGTGACACGGTTCAGCTGAAGACTACGCCGTGGGTCGAGACACACACATACCCCGTCGGATCACCGGCCTTCCCCCTTCCTGAGCCCTGGGTTCCTCCGTCCATCCCCTCCATGGCCAGGCCTTCCGGAGCCTAGCTCCGCTCCACGCACCATGGGACCCGGGCCCTTTCCCTACCTGCTAGGTAACAGGACTTCTTCAATATAGGAAGAACCAATTGTCGATCAGCACACAGCGGGGACTCCCTAAACTGGGCTGCCTTATCACCCCCTCCTGCTTCAAGGACAAAGGCTGAGGGCCCTGTTGGGAGGGGGGGATGTTCAATATTCCTTTTAGGAAAGCAGCTTTGTGATGCTCAGTCAGACCCTCTTGGGGGGGAGGGGAGGCCGCTCCTGGCTCCTCCCACAGCCGCTGCTATCTGCCTGGGTCTGATGGACTCAGTCGCAGGCTTGGGCCGAGCTGATAGGCGATGGATGGAAGGGTCTTTATCAGGTGGCCCGGAGGGCCCGGCTGGGGAGCTGCATTTCTCACTCCGTCCCCTTCCCCCGCACAGATGCCCTCCTGTCAGCCTGGCAAGATGCCTGCGCCGTGGCCTTGGTGGCTCCAGTTTGTCCTTTGCATCCTGTCCTCCGTAGCGATCTTGCCTGGCCGGGCAGGCGAGCTGAAAGTGTCCACCCAGACGGGCTGGGTGCGTGGCCTGAGCCTGCCGGTTCTCGACGGCCACGTCTCGGCCTTCCTGGGCATCCCCTTTGCGGAGCCTCCCATGGGCAGGATGCGCTTCCTGCGCCCTGAGCCCGTCAAGCCCTGGCAGCACGTCCTGGACGCTACTTCCTACCAACACGCCTGTTACCAGATGGTGGACAACAGCTACCCAGGCTTCCAGGGCACGGAGATGTGGAACCCCAACCGGGGCATGAGCGAGGACTGCCTCTACCTCAACATCTGGGTGCCCTCCCCCCGCCCCAGAGACGTCCCCGTCCTGGTCTGGATCTATGGAGGGGGCTTCTACAGTGGCGCTGCCTCCCTGGACGTCTATGATGGCCGCTTCCTGACCTACACACAGAACGTCATCCTGGTCTCCCTCAGCTACCGCGTGGGGACCTTTGGCTTTTTGGGCCTCCCAGGCAGTCCAGAGGCGCCAGGGAACATGGGGCTGCTGGACCAGCGCTTGGCCCTACAGTGGATCCAGAACAACATCCATCATTTTGGGGGCAATCCGAGCACGGTCACCATCTTTGGGGAGAGTGCTGGGGCCGCCTCAGTGGGCATGCACCTGCTTTCCACCCAGAGCCGCACCCTCTTCCAGCGGGCCATTCTGCAGAGCGGCGGCCCCAACGCACCGTGGGCCACCATCACGCCTGCTGAAAGCCGGCGCCGGGCAGCCCTTCTGGGAAAGCAGCTGGGCTGCCACTTCAACAACGATTCTGAACTGGTCAGTTGCTTGCGCTCAAAAACCCCCCAGGAGCTGATTGACGAGGAGTGGTCCGTCCTGCCCTACAAAAGCATTTTCCGCTTCCCCTTCGTTCCGGTCATTGACGGGGACTTCTTTCCGGACACCCCCGAGGCCATGCTGAGCTCAGGCAACTTCAAGGAGACCCAGTTGTTGCTGGGCGTGGTGAAGGACGAGGGCTCCTACTTTCTGATCTACGGGTTGCCCGGCTTCAGCAAGGACAATGAGAGCCTCATCAGCCAGGCCGACTTCTTGGAAGGGGTGCGGATGGGCGTGCCTCACGCCAATGACATCGCCACCGAGGCCGTGGTGCTGCAGTACACCGACTGGCAGGACCAGGACAATGGGGAGAAGAACAGGGAGGCCCTGGACGACATCGTGGGGGACCACAACGTCATCTGCCCGGTTGTGCAGTTCGCCAATGACAACGCCAAGCGCAACAACAAGGTGTACGCTTACCTGTTTGACCACCGGGCCTCCAACCTGCTCTGGCCCCCCTGGATGGGGGTCCCCCATGGCTACGAGATCGAGTTTGTCTTTGGATTGCCCCTCAATGACAGCCTGAACTACACGCCCCAAGAGAAGGAGCTGAGCCGCAGGATGATGCGCTACTGGGTCAACTTCGCCCGGACGGGGTAACCGGAGGGGGCTGAACTGGGGGGGGGAGCAGCCAGGGAAGGGGGGGGCGAGATGGAAACTTGGAGGACACGGAGGGAAGCGGGAGACCCGGCAGGCAGGGAACGGCGGCTTGTAAAAGGAGAACTTGACCGTTGATGGCAAGAAAATGTGTCCAGATCCTCCGGCCTCAAACATAAACGAGAGACGGGGCAAGAGGCCAACTTGGGTGCCTCCCTTCTATCGCTATGCCAGCTTGAGCAGCTGCCCCAGGAAAGGGGACTTCTAAACGTGGAGACCTCATTGGAAGGCTTGTCCCTGCACAGCTGCATGAACAACACGAGTCACAAGGGATCCTGAAGGTCTTCTAGTCCAGCCCCCTGCTTAGGCAGGAGGCCTCCTTCTACCAGACCTCTGGTTCTAAATTGGAGACAGAAATGGGGGCAGGGCCAGAGGGATGTTCTGGGGTGCGCTGGATTTGGGGATCTGGCCTGGGGAGAAGGGAAAGCAGGACAGGCAAAGTACGATTGGGGCGTCCCACACGTGGCGAAGAAGGGCAGGAGACCGGGGCAGCCGGGAGGCCTGCCTGTCAATAGCTGGTCCCCTTTCTCTCTCCTCACAGGAATCCCACCGACCCTGCCGATAAGAACGGGGCCTGGCCCACCTACACCGCCTCCCGGCCACAGTATGTCCAGCTCAACACCCGGCCTCTGGCCACCCAACCCAGCCTGCGGGCCCAGATCTGCGCCTTCTGGAACCACTTCCTCCCCAAACTGCTGAACGCCACAGGTGAGCCCGGGGGGAGGGGGGGCTGTGGAGGGAGGGGTGCAGGGACGGGGAGGAGGGCCGTGTCCAGCCTAGCTGGAGGTGGGGAGAGAGGCTCCTCCCGCCTACCTCTGGCTGGCCATGGTCCTCCACTGACCAGCCCCGGCCGCCCTCTCCTTTCTGCAAGAGCAGCCCCCCTTCTCCAGGCCAGGCGGCCTTCTGACCCCCTCCTCACACTGCAGTCCTCCTTCTGCGGCCTTGGGTGAAGACGCCGCCACCGCCGTTGTTGGCTTCACTCGCTTAGCATCCCTTGGGCTGCTCAGGCCAACAACTGGCCTCACCGGGGTGTGTGTGTGCCCTGGCTTGCACACTTCATTCTCTTCTCCCTTGTAGGTTTGCCAGCATTTACAAGGGTTCCCTCTCTGCCTCTCTGCTCAGGTCCTGAATGCCCCCCCCCCCCCCGTCTGGGGNNAGCCCCCCCCCCCCCAGGTCTGGGGTGGGTGACAGGAAGCGGCGCTGCCAGGAAAGGGAGCCCGGTGGGAGGAAAACTCACTCACCGCAGCCACGCAGGGCACCTTTCTGTGCCAGAAAGAGAGGAAGCCAGGCAGTCCTGGAGGGGCTCTGCAGAGAGCAGGAAGGGGGTCCTGAGACCCAGAGCACCTGAATACCCGCCCCCCCATTTCCACCTCCGCCAGTGCCTGGGAAAGATCAGTCTTGCTCTGGCGAAAACTTTTGGGGACTCTCTTTTCGGGAGCTTTCCCTGCAGCGGGCTTCCCAAGCACCAGAGCACTGGCTTCCGGATTTAAGCCCGAGGGCCTCCGAAGGGCCTTTGTGGTAGCTGAGATTGGGGGGAGGGAGGGGGGTCTGCAAGGACATGGGCCAGCGAGGGAGGTGGGAGAGGGCAAAGTGGGGTGTGGAGTCAGCACCCAAAGCCCCCCCCCATGTTCCCTTTCAGATCTTGAGAGGGGCAAGGTTTCAGCAGCCCTGGGCCCCCTCCCTTCCTGGGGAGGGGAGGGGCCTGAGGGCTGAGGGCAGATGCAGCCGGGGTGGGGGAGGGGCTGACTCCCAGCTCTGGAAAACAGGAGAAGAAGGGGAGGCTGCTGCCCCCTGTCCGGGCTGACTTGGTCCCAAGCAGGGAGCAGGCTCATCTCCCCTGGGTATTTCCGAAGGGCATCTCTCCCCCCATGCCAAGCCGGGAGCGGGGGGTGCCAGTTCGGGTCTGGGCGCCCGCATGCCAGAGGCCTCACACGGGTTCAGGCGAACGGGTGTGTAGGTCGATTGTTCTCAGCTGGAAAATGACCCCAAAGCCCCTGTCTAGCTGGGCTGGGGGAGCCAGGCAGCCATTGGGGGGTGGGGGTGGTGGGAACCGAATCCAGGCCTGCCGTGGTGCGTCTTCCCAGCCGGAAGGGAAAAACAAAGGGTTGATGCCTCTTAGCTCCCCCGCCCATTCCTCCTCCAAAAAGCAGAAAATGCCCCCCTCTTCCCACTTCCGGAGGGAGTCTTCCCTGTCAAGAGCCTCCTCGGCTGGAGATGCCCCCCCTCCCCGCCACCCGCCCATTCAGCCCATGCCTTGCCCCTCCTCACTCCATTGGGCTCCCTTTAACCCCTGCTCTCCCTGCCCCCCCATGTCCCTGGATGTTCGTGTTCCCCCTCCCCCCCTTTTCTCTCTGCTGCCTCCCCCACCCCCCCCCTCCCTTCTCCGCCCCCCACCAGGACAACATCGAGGAGGCCGAGCGGCAGTGGAAACTGGAGTTCCATCTCTGGAGCGCCTACATGATGCATTGGGAAAAGAGCCAGTTCGACCACTACAACAAGCAGGGACCGCTTGCTCTTGGAGGCTGTGATGGGCAGGATGTGCATCGCCCCCCCCCCCCGCTGCCCCCGCCACGACGGCCCCTCCCCCAAACTTCGCCGACGTGGAAGCCGGTGGTCTTCTTGGCCCCAAAGCACCGGGAGGAGCCCAGCGCCAGTCTGTCCCCTCCGCCCCCCCACCCCCCCAAGCAGCAAAGTTGATCTACTGGCCTCCTTTGGGGAGGCGAAACCCCCCCCCCACGTCCCCACTGGCCCCTTTTCTCCCCCCCCCCCCGCCCACGGCCCCGCCCACCCGCAGGGCTTTGTAAATTAATATTTAATTTCGAGAGGAAATTCTATAATCTATCTCTATATTGAACTGTATATTAGAAACCGGAGCTGCGGCCCGATGCTGCTCTGCTGCCACAGGCGAACCGCTCCCCCTCCCTCCCTTTTGCTTTTCTTTCCAGTCGACCCCCCCGCGCCGACCGCAGACGACCTTCCGACCGGGGCTAAGCCGCACCCTCCCTCCGTCCCTCCCTCCCTCCCGCGGACTCGGCGACCGGCCGCCGCATGCGACCTCTCCTCTTGTGTTTCCCCCCCCCCCGCCCAATGAAAGTCTGGATCCCGACGCTGGTCTCTGCCTGGCTTGCGCCGGAGGGGAGGGGAGGGGAGGGGAGGGGAGGAAGGGCTCCTGTGGGGCTGGGGGGGGAGGCTTGCCAGGTTCCGGAGGCGGCGGCGTGCTCCTTCCCGGGCTGGGGTGGAGGGAAACGGCATCGCTTCCACCACGTGTACTGACGGGTGCAGGGCGTGGTGAGGGGAGGGGAAGCGGGTGACTGGACTCCCCTCTCACCGGGTTTATGTTTGAATCCTGCTTTTTTTTTGTTTTTGAGGGAGGGGGGGGCCGCAGGTGAAGCGCAAAGTCCTCGGGGTCGACGGCGCCTTGCTTTTCCCTCCCCCCCCCCACCCCGGAGCCTTTTGGTGCAAATCCTCGATTCCCTCTCCTGAGGATATACTCCCGGACCAGCTGCGCGCCAGGAACCCGTTTTTGCGCTGCGGGGATGCTGAATCCTCAGCCGGCTTGAGCGGAGAGCGCCGGCCGGAAAGCCTTCCCCCCCCTCCCCGAAAGTTCTTGGCGTCCGCAAAGCTGACTGGGCGGCGGGTGGGGAGGAGGCGGATGGGGGGGCTTTACCTTTGGCTCCCCGCCTATAAACACTCACCAGGCCTTCTCGCAAAAGGAGGGAGGGGCGTTGGAGCAGCTGAGCAAACTCGGGGGAAGCCCCTCCCCCAGTATGTGAAAGCTTCCTGGGACGGGGAGGGGGGGGCCCGCGCTCGTTCCCCCTCCGTTGCTGTCCTTACGGGGTTGCGGACGGAGGAGGGGGGGGTGAGAGCCCCCCAGCCCCCTCGGCCGGAGGGTGAGGGCTGGCCTTCCGTTCCAGACTCGTGGGCCGGTGCTCACCCCACCCCTGCGGCCCAAATGGGGGTGGGTGGGGTGGGGAGGCGCGAGGAGGGAGCAGAGTTGCCCTGACCTGCCAGTCTGTGCGGGAGTGGCGGGGTGGGGGGAAGAGAAGGGCCCTCCTGCGGGAAAAGGCGCCCCTCCCCACTTCCCTCCTCCTCCCCGCCCCCATTCCTCTATTCCCTTGCAAGGTTCCTTCTGTGGAGGGTCCAGAAGAAAAGGGGGCTATTGGGGAAGCCCTTTGACTGTACCTGGGCGGGCGGGGGGGGCAATTTGCAGGGATTATTGGCTTTGATATTATTGTCCATGTTCAAAGTCAGGTGGGCCCCCACTTGCCCCCCTGCCCTCAGTGAAAGACCAGGTTAGCAAGCTCCCTTCTGGGGGGGGAGCGACTAGATGGGGGGAGCAGCAGCAGCAGCAGCAGCAGCAGAGGCGGAGACCCACATGCCCTTGCCTCAGCCCCACCTGGGCGGCAGGAACGTGTGTGTGGTGTGTGTGTGTGCTGTGTGTGTGTGTTGTGTGTGTGTGTTCCGGTCTGAGTTGTGCAGCGGGTTACCAACCAAACCCCCCATTTCCTTCCCCCCCCATCACCGTATTGGCCTTTCTTGCCTTCTCCCCCCCCCAAAAAAAAATACCTTCCCACAGAGCCCCTGAGATCTATGAGTCTGGGGGAGGAGAGAGGCACTCTTGGCCAGGGGCCTCTGCCTGCCCTCCTTGCGGGAGGGGGGCAGCTGCACAGTCTCCCCCCCCCCAGGTGGAGGGGCCCTCCGTGGCTGCTGCAAATTGGCCCCGGGGCCAAGGCTCATTGGCTGCCCTTTGACCCTTGCCTTTGCTGCCAGGAGAGGCTGGGAACAGGAATGGGGCTATGTATGGGGGAGGGGTTCAGCGGCGGGGGGGGGCATTTCCCTTCCCTGGGGAGCCTCTCCCAGGAGTCTGCCGGGCCAGGCATGTCCAGAGCTGGGAGCTTGTGTTGGCTGCAGGGCCAGCTGGGTAAACCAGGCTCCGATCCGCATGGGGAGATTCGTTGAAGGACTAGCACACGGGTGCATGCACACCACACACACACACACACACACAACACACACACACACACACACCACACATGTTTTCACACCGGCATGGCCTTGTATGGTTAAAAAAAAAAAAAAAGAGATGAAGGGACCAGCCAGTGCTTTCTCCAGATGGGGGGTGGTGTGGGATGGGAAGGCAGGGAAGGGGGTGTCCAGGGGCCACGGGGGGGCTGAGGGGGGGGGGTGGGAGCCGTGCAAGGCCGGGCTTCGTTCGCAGAACAAAGTGACCATTTTGAAACGCTGGGTGCGGTGGGTGGTGGGTGGGTGGGGGGTTCTGCCCAAGCCAGTCGCACAAGTTGGCACTTGCGACAAAGTCAAGCTGGCGGGACGTTAAGGCTGGCGGTGAGAGACGAGCGAGATGCAGTTCGAAAGCCTCATTTTTGGCTGGAAACGGGCGTCCGGATCCGCGGCCAAATTTCACACACGTCCAGGGGCGGTCCTGGGCCTCCCTCTGATAAATTTTTTGCAGATTTTTCCCAGCACCCCAAGGGGGTTTATTTCGAGTGTTAGAATGTTGCCCGCGGGGAAAAAGGACCAGGCTTTTCTCAGTTTGCCCTGTTTTTTTTTTCCCCCTTTCTTCTTCTCTCCTCTCTCTCTTTTCTGGTTGCCTTCCCCAAACGCAGCACGGAAGGGGCTGGGCGGCTCTCGGGGGGGGGGGAGAGACACAAAAGGGGGGGGCACCTCTGATTTTTCCTTATTTTTTTTCCCCTCCCCAATTCTGGATTCCCTGAAAACGGCGGGAAATCTTTGGGGCGAAGTGCAAGGAGCCTCCCCAAAGTAGTTGGAGCAGGAAGAGGGGCAGATGAACCCTTTTGGGCGGGATGGGGTGGGCATGGGGGCCCGCCCCCCCCCCCACGGATTCCAGAGAGAGCCCGAATGCCAAGATCGGGACGGAGGGGGGGTGGGGCGGAAGGCCACAGCCCAGGCTTTGTTGCCTTGGCTGCGCTAATTATTTTTTTAAGGGCTAACTTAAAGACTTCTGGAAACCAGAGATCCTGATCCACCTGGAGGGGGCCGGGGGGTCTTCAGAACAAAGTAAGCTGGGGGGGGGGTTGTACAGGGGTGGGAGTGCCGGGCGTTCTGGCTCAGAAGGGGTGCTAGGCCGGAGGCAGCAAGGCTTCCGGCGCGTGCCCTGAGCGACACCCTGGCTGCTAGCAGGGAAGGCTAGCAGGCCCTAGTCTCAAGCGTCTTGCCAAGTCTGAAAATTGGGGTGCGTGTTTGTGCGGGCAGTCTGCCCCCTTGGAGGCCACCCCGAATCTTGCCCTAATGTGCCCCACCAACCGGGGGGGGGGAGGGACGTCAACCGGGGTGGAAGCAGCCTTGCCAGCAAAAGCCGAATTCGCGCCCTGAGCGAGAAGGGGCCAAAGGAAAGCAGGCTGGATTTTGGGGAGGAAGGCGGCAGTGTGAGGGCCCCCCCCCAACACCCAATTCCCCATGGCCACCCCCCCAACCCCGGGAGCGGTGGGCATTTTTCCGAGAACCACCATCCACCTTTCTTCCAGGGACCAGGCCCCGGGTATGATGTGGGTGGGGTGGTGGGGTGGCACAGGGCCAAGGCTGCAAATGAGGGACTCCCCACCCCTGCCAAGGACCCCCCAGATTGAAACGGGGGGCTGCAAGGAGGGACCAGAGCGGTCAAGGCCCTTCCTTGCCGTTTAGGGCGCCCTCCAGCCCCTCCCCATCCCATCCCATTTGTTTACAGAGTGTCGTTCCACCACCACCACCCCTCCCCGATTTGCCCCCCCCCCAAAAAAAAGCAGTCTCCCTCCCCAGAAGTCCCTCTTCTTGCCTTGGGTACCCTTTGTTCCACCGCCTGGAGAAGGCAGGGCCACCCTTCCACCCCACCCTGGGTTTCCAGAGTTTTCTCTCCAAGAGCCAAACTTTTGTGGCGACTGAGGCACGTCCGCCCCACTTCCAGGCGGGGGGGGGGGGGGGAGCAGCCAGGTTCCCACGGACGATGGCAGAAGTCGGACCGAGGGGTCACTTGGAGGCAAAAAGGCAAGATTGGCCGAGCGGCCCAGAATTTATTATTTATTTTTTGTCGGGTCCCCTGCCCCGATGCCCCCTCCCTTGCCCTATTCGGGGCCTGAACGCTACCTGCCCCAACGGAGGCTGTGTTCAAAAGCCTCCCCCCCCCCAATCTTCCGGACCTAGCAGATTGGGGTGACTATCCTCACCAATAATCCCCCCCCCCCCCGCTCCACTTTCCTCTGCCCAAGGGACCGCCAGAGAAGATACCCCCTCTCCCCCCCCCCCGCTGCTCTTCCTTCCCTGGAACAGGAAGAACCCAAGTGAGGCCCATTGCTGCAAATGTCACCTGGGGAGCCCATGGCGGTGGGAAAGGGGAGGGAACCGGGGGGGGGGAGAGAAAGCCAAAGTGCTTCCCTACGGCCTAGGCCTATGTATGCGTTCGATAGTTTGCAGGCGGCCGGCCCCCCACCCATCAGAGCCAGCCAAGTCCTGACCAGTGTAGCCTGTGGGGGGGGGCAGGCAGGGGGGGGGCAAGGCAGGTCTTGGGTGCTGGGCTGAACCTCTTCTTGCAGAACGCCTGATGCTTTCCTCGCCCCTGGTGCATTTGGCGGGGGCGGAGGGAGGCGCACCAGGCCGCAGCATGTCTGCTCCCTGGACTCGGCACTGGCCAGGGAAAAGAGGGGACCCTACGATCCGTCTCTGTGTTGTGCGCGTGTGTATGCTGCGGGGGGCGGGGGGGGAGAGACAGGAAGGAGGGGGGGGGGACAGTCCAAACGCAGCTTCAGGCGTTGTCGGCTCGTCTTTCGTTTGGCAAAAAGTGGGCCGCATCTTTTATTGTTTTGGTGGGGCGGGGGGACGTGTCGGTTCTTCTACCCATTTGGCCCTGTGTTGGAGCAAGCCGGGTGCTGCTGATCCACCCGCCTGCCCTCGTGGCTTCCTTCCATCCCGTCCCCACCCCTCAAGTTCAGGGAACGCCGCGTGGGGGGGGGAAGACCCCTGGGCTGACAGGATCGCTGCCGGAAATGGGGGTAAGAGCTCTTCTCGCAGCCCCAACAAGACAGGGAAGGGGCTGCGGAGGGCAAGGGGGTTGGGTGTGCGGCGAGGGAGGTGGGAGGGGGCGCTTCTTCTTGCTATCCTGTGCTCTCTCTCTCTCACACACACACACACACACACCACACACACACCACGCCCTTCCCCCTCCCCTTGCAAAATCCTCTCCAGGCCACTGACTGCTGGCGTACGCAGCAGCAGCAGCAAACAGTTTGTTGCCAATCTGGAACCCACAACCCATTTGTCGGTGCTAACGCGAACGCCAGGGACGCACTTCGACGGGGCAAGGCCGGGCCGAGGCCGCCACCGGGTCACACCCCACAGCTCCGCCCCCCCCCCCCCCAGGAACCAGGACTCGCCTTGCCTTGCCTTGCCTTGCCTTGCCGGGGCGGGCACCCGCTCTGCCAGCCCAGCTCTAGCAGCACCTCAACACTGGCACGGCGGCTGCTGGCGGCCAGTGTTGCTGGTGCTGCTGCAGTGAGGGGGGGCCCTGTCGCCACTCCGGAGGGGGGCAGCCACCCCCCCACCCCAAACAAAGACGCCCAGCAGAGCCAAGGCGGAGCACAGCAGCCTTTATTGGGCTTCAGGACGAGCGAGGGTGGGCGTGTGCGTGCGCGGGGGTCTCCGGTTCACCGGGAGAGCAGCGGCAGGTCGGCTCCGCCGGGCGTCAGGAGGAATCCGGGCTCCAGGTTCAGGCTGTCTGCGGGGGGAGAGAGAGAGAGAGAGAGAGAGAAGCGGGGGGAGCGCCGGGCCGCAGCTGCGGGACCCTCCCCCCCCCCCTCCGGTCGCCCCTCGCCCCCTCCCGGTCCTACCCCTGGCGAAGCTGAGCTTCTTAGGCCGGCGGGGGGCGGCCATCGCCCAGCGGCCCCGGTGGCGGCCTCTTGCCCAGCTCCCGGGCCGCGTCGGCGTCGTTCAGGGCGACTGAGGGTCAAGTCCGCCCGGGGCTTCTTGGCGGCGGCGGCTCGGTGGGCGCGGGGCGGGGGCGGCTTGCGCCGGCGGGCTTCTTCGGGGAGCAGCGGGGGCGCGGGGGCAGCCGGAAGTCCTCGTAGGCCTTGCGCTTGACGGCCGCCTTCTGCTGCGCCCTGAGGGGGGGGAGAGGAGGCGGATGGGCTCCTGGTCAGCCGGGAGCGGAAGAGGCGGAACGGGGGGGGGGAGGAGAAGCGGGGCCGGGCGGCGCTTACACGGTCCGGTCTTTGATGAGGGCGCTGATGCGGTGCAGGTCGTCGCCGAAGCGCTGCACGGAGGCCCGCAGGAGCGCGATCTCGGCGTCCGTCCACTTGGCCCTGCGGGACGCGGACAGTCAGCGCCCCGGCCGCCCTCCGCGCCCTCGACCCCCGGGGAGACCCGCCGCCGCCCCCGCTCACCCGGCCGGGGAGGAATCGGCCACCGGGTGCAGCTGCATGGTCAGTTCGCCCAGCTTGGTGAAGGCGGCGCCGGCCGCGGAGAAGATCTCGCCCACCTGCGGTCGGGAAAAGGCGCTCAGTCGGGGCCGCGGGCGCTCTGCACGCCCTCAGAGGCGCCCTCGCCCCGGCCGTCAGGTACCTTGGTGGAGGCGGAGGTCATGGCGTCGGCGGCGCCTCCCGCGTTGGTGCGCGTGCGCCCGCGCCCTTCCGCCGGGACGCTCCTTCCGGAAGCTCGATGATGCGGTCCACCACACCGGAAGCGCCCGGGGCCCTGCGCCGACCGCGGACGATGGGTCCGGGCTCCCTTCGCGGCCCACCCGCCCCAGCCCGCCTCCTTGCCGGGAAGACCCCGGCTCCGGCAGCGCCTCCCTGCCCCCCAACCCGTCCCCTTGGAAAGAAGAAGAGCCAAGAAGCCGGATCCAAAGTGGTTTATTGCACACACGACTCTCGCGGGCACCGGAAGGGAGCTCGTCGTCCCCCCCCCCGCTCCCCTTTCCCGGGAGGAGGCATGAAGCGGGGAGCCCCTGCAGGNCCCCCCCCCCGCTCCCCTTTCCCGGGAGGAGGCATGAAGCGGGGAGCCCCTGCAGGCCCCCTCTCCCCCGCGGGTCCGAGAGGCCTCCTTCCTTCCCTCCAGGGCCCCGGACAAAGCGGCGTCACGAGCCAAGACAAAACAAGACACGGCACGGCACGAACCGGGCAGGACTGGCTGCTATTTACACACACCACGGCCGTTCCCTTTGGGGGGGGGGAGGGAGGGAGGCGGCCGCCGGGCGAAAGAGGAAGGGCGGCGCCCCCTGACCTCTTTGGCCTCGGGATTCAAGAAAGGGGACCAAGGGCCGAGCGGAGGAGGAAACGCGCACGCGCACAGCCCCCCGACCCCCCAGCGCCCTTCTCTCCCCCGGGGCCTTGGGGAGGGGGGGTCTGTGACACCGAGGGAGGGAGGGAGGGAGGGGGGGGGCTGCAGCCGCGGAGGAGGGGGAGCGGGGGGCCATTAGCGGACCAGGTACTCCTTCCGTTTGTTGAGCCGCACTTGGCAAAAGCAGAAGCCGCCCAGGATGAAGTAGAGGCCGGCGGCGATGAAGCAGTTGTAGCTGACTTGGTCGTAGAGCGCGTGGATGGCGGAGACCCCGGTCCTGTGGCAGGCAAAGCGGGAGACAGAAGACACGGGTCACGGCGGGCCCCGCCCAGGCCCGGCCCCTCCGCCGGAGCCCCGTTCCCGAGCGGGCAGCTCCTCCGCAGGCGCCNCACGGCGGGCCCCGCCCAGGCCCGGCCCCGCCGCCGGAGCCCCGTTCCCGAGCGGGCAGCTCCTCCGCAGGCGCCGGGACTCACGTGAACTCCTCCTCGGTGGCCGGGACGTCCTCAATCAGGACAGCGGAGTGGACGTTGAAAAAGAGGCCCAGCAGCACCTGCAAGCGGGGGCGGGGGGAGGAAAGCCGGGCAGGGTCGGCGGGGACCCTTCTGCCCCCGAACCGCCGCCCTGCAGCCGGGCCCGCGTCGCCCGGCCGCCTCCCGCCCCCCGGGACCCGCTTCTTTACCAGCATGACGACCCCCCAGACGCTGAGCACGATCCCGCAGGCGGCCATCTTCGGCCCGCAGCACAGCAGCGAAGCCATGGCCCGCCGGAAACCCGGAGCCCCCGAACCGCCGACCGTCCCGCGGATGCCGATGCCGCCGCCGCCGGCCGCCCTTGGCAGGTCACCAGAGGAGCGCCACCACTCGCGCCAGGGAGCGGGGGGGGGCGGTGCGTGCGTGCGTGTGTGTGCGCGTGTGGCGCGACGACGCCGATTCGCTGGCCTCCCCTGCGCCGGGAAGACGANCGTGTGGCGCGACGACGCCGATTCGCTGGCCTCCCCTGCGCCGGGAAGACGATGGACGAGGCCGAGGGGGGCGGGGCAGGACCGCAGCGGCGTCGCGCATGGGCGGTTCCGCGCGGAGCGGCCCATTTCGACGAGCGAGAGAGGGCGCGCGGGCGGAGCGACCGCCAGAGGTCGCCCGGGATTCCTTCCTTTCTTCCCACCGCGCCC
>BHFT01030024.1:0-40983 GCA_004320025.1 Laticauda laticaudata | reverse complement strand
TTCTACACTCTGACTAAGAAATAAAGACTTTGCTGTTGGAACCCGGTCTACCTCGTGTTTTTCCGGACAAAACAAGGATCACTCTGTAAAATTTTTGTAGATTTACTAATTATTCCACTGTTTTGGAACCAATCAGTTTAAAAGCTGAAAAAAAATGGGTGTATCTTTATTGATTAAAAAAAATGCTTTTCTTTGCATGCTGATTAAACAAGTCCACCTTTCTTTACATGCTCAGTGGGATGTAAAGACAGAACTCCTCTTACTGCTATTTAATACTTTTTCCTCTCTATGCTTAAATAAAAAGTTCCAGTGGGATGGAAATGGAGTCCCACAGGGAGCCTTTACTTTTAGGTACCATAATCCCTCCCCTATTGAGCTGCAATAATGTTTCCTCCCACAATTACTGCATGGCACTCAAATGCCATGAGAAATTAAAGTGTAAAAGCTGGAGAAGTATGTGAATATATTCACCCACCCACAAACAAACATACTTTATATTGTAAAGATTGGAAAATTTTGAGTTCAGCTATTTTTTTCTTTTTGGTTATCAAAAGGAGAATATTTAAAGGAAAACTTAAAAAAAAAAACTCCTTAATAGAAGAATTTTCAAATGTTGAAAACAATAATTACTTTCTGGAGAAAAAATAAAACAACACTTATTTGTAAGCCCAGCTGTCAATGCTAGCCTAGTTGTCTTCCAGAAAATAAATATAGTGCAAAAGAGGGGAAAAGTTATAAATAAAATAGCAGTTTCTAGGCAACTTATGGAATGGAAACATACCTTACTTACAAAGTACACTGTAACATTCTTAAATGTTAAAGTTTTTTTTTTATGGTCAAGGTCTTGAGAACTAGAAAATAATTAGAAAAAAATTGCTTCTTTCAAAAAGTATCTATTTGTGAATCCAGTTTTGCAATAAATTGCAATATCGATTTTATTTTGTTCACAAACTATTAGACAAATGATTTATGAGCAAGATTTTGGACAGGTTTTTATATCAGATTTTAAACACAAATTTTATCACAATCCATTTGACAGCTTCTAAGAGAAACTGCTTAATACTATCTTTATATTCAAGCTGTAGCTTTACATTATGTACAAAGGTGCTCACATTAACAGAAAAGTGAATGGTTCTAGAAGCCCAAAAGTTGTCTTAGTTACAATTTTAAAAAAAATGTCCCTGTGTCATATGTTGACATAAATGTAAAATCTCCTTAAACTGAGTTTGAATTTGGGAGACTATTTAGCCTTCTTCTGTAACAATATACAAGTAGTTTGATATTACTTTTTATGAGATTTTTTTCAATTCCCACTTTAGCCTATAACTCCAGTATTAATCTAATTGAGTTTGAAGTTAATAATTTGCATAAAAGTGATGAATTAATGAACTAACCAATTTAATAACACAGGGTAATCAACTGAAAGCCTCTGGGGAACTTATTATTTCTCCAGCTTTTTTTAAACCTCAAAAAGGTTTATAACAAACAGGTTTATAACAAACAGGTTTGTTATACATTAAGTTTGAATGCTAATGATGTAACAGCCTCTGCTCGCTCAATAAGCCTAATGCTATGGATAGCATGATATTGCTTATTATTAAGCTGCAAGTAGTTTGGAAGATCAGAAATTGTGTGTTTCTTATTTATGAAAAACATTTTTGGAATTATTTTCAGTGTTTCCCAAATTAAATAGACATGAATAAATGGATGAAGTATCTCTCCAACACATGATTTCATATAATTTTGTTCCTGCTTTTATAAAACTTTACTCTTTTTAATTGAAATATCATAATTCACCTATTATTATTTATACTTTATCAACCTACAGATAATGAAACCGTTTTTGACCCCAGCCTCAAACATCCAGTAAAAAAAGAAGCAGAAGAGGGAAGTGAATGTAAATTCAAGAAAACTGGTCTTATATCTGGCTAGTTGTTTCAACTGTAGTAGACATAGAAAATGCAAGCAAACTATCAAAACTTCTTTAGCTGTGTAATCTGTTTGTGTAATCTGTTATAATGTATAATGTAGACAAAATTCAGATTGCAATGTTTATGGAAATATTTCAGTTAGAATGTATTGCTCTATGAGAGCTCTGCACGTGCAATACCATTGCCTTTAACAAAACGTAAATTTCAAATTATTCTATTGTAATGAGCAAAAAAGATCAAATATAATTGAGAGAAATGATTTCTTTCTGGGTATATAGAATGACTATACTGTATATTAGGTTACTGTTTTCTTCCAACAGATGGAAGTTGAAAAGTAGCAATTAAGGTTAGGCCAAGTTGGACAAGGTCAAATTATATGGACAAGAAAATTGCTGTATATGAGCTTTCTGTATTTCTTATATACATGATTAGTGCAAAGAATGCAGAAACTTTCAGATACAAAGACTGCTAACTCTCTATTCTGAAAAAGTTGTATTCCTCAATATTTTCATAAATTTGGATGGATGACTGACATGTTTAGAAAGGTAACTATTATTGTTCTTTTAGAATTGATGATATGAAATCAAATGCACAGCATCCCTTGGCTATGTGGCTGGGCGG
Organism: Laticauda laticaudata; assembly: GCA_004320025.1. NCBI lineage: Eukaryota > Metazoa > Chordata > Lepidosauria > Squamata > Elapidae > Laticauda > Laticauda laticaudata. Next base: position 38,431 of record BHFT01030024.1, on the reverse strand, counting down.
CAGTTTTGTGATTCTCCAAAGCCAGCTGCAATTGATGTTAATGAGGAGTGAGAGGTCTACGCTCCGCCCCAGGTGCTGTCTTGTGGCATGCCACAGGGCTCGGAACTCTCTCCAGTCCTTTTCAACATCTACATGAAGCTGCTGGGTGAGATTATCCGTCATGATGCATCGGTATGCTAATGGTACTCAGCTCTATGTCACCACTGATGATCCAAGTGATGCTGTGGCTGCCCTCTCACAGTGCTTAGAGCTTGTGGAGCCTGGGTTGGGGGACAAAAGACTTTGACTGAGCCCTGGCAAGTCTTTGGTCCATGAACAACCTTTCCCCCCAGATCCAGGATTTTGTCATCCTTAATGCAGCTGGGGTTGCGCTACCCAGACTGATCTGTTCCACATCTTGGAGATTCTCCTGGGCTTGCAAATTCTGCTCAAAGAACTGGTGGCAGTTGCAACTAGGAGAGCCTTTGTGCAACTTCGGGTTGTGCGCCAGTTGAAGACTTTCCTGGATTGGGAATCCCTGTGCTCATTCAGGCCCTAATCATTTTGTGGTTGGACTACTGCAATATACTCTACATGGGGTTACCCTTGAAGAGCATTTGGAAGCAACAACTGGTACAGAATGAGGCAACACAGGTAGTCTTGGGGCTTCAAGAATGTAACACCCCTGCTCTGTGAGCTGCATTAGCTGTTGGTCTACTTTTGGGTGCAATAGATGGTGTTCATAATCACCTTTAAAGCCCTTCATGACATGGGTCCAAGCTACTTGAGGGACTGTCTCATCCCACTGGGATTGACCTGCCCTACCCACGTTGGCAGAAGAGGCATACTGTGGGCACTGTCAGCCCGATTATTCTGCCTGGTGGGATCAGGTATCATAATAGAGATGATTGATTGATTTTAATCCCCCTCCTGTCCCCCCCCCACCTTTTAATTGGGCCATGAAGTTCTGGATTTTATACTAACTTTTTATATAGTTAGTATATAGTACTATAGTTTATATAGTTCTTAATTTTTATGGTTGTAAACTACACAGTTAGCTTGAGGCAAGATGGGCAACCTATAAATTTTATAAGTAAATAAATAAATATCCCTTGTTTCTAAGTTGCTTTACACATTTCCCCCAAAGATAAGGATAATACACAGTAGAGGTAATATTCAGTCTATTGTTCATGTATTACAATAAGTTTGATATCTGAAACAGTAACCTCTCCTTTCTGTGTCTCATTTAGCTTTTCACTTCTTAAACTTATGAAACTGCATTATAGATTATCTATTATACATGATTTTTGCACATCACTTTATGATAATTGAAATAATTATAACACATGGATATGCTTACTAAAGTTCAGGTAGATAGATGTATGACACTATAATTAAGGTGTAGCTGTCTATATGGAATGTCTGTGAATGACTCATTATCAATGTTTAAATATGATGTGTAATCTTACAATGTTCATTTTAAACTGAGCGAAACAATTGTTATTACTTATATAACTGTTCAATACAACTTCAGCAAGGTTTTATTGAAAATAATTATTGTTATTGCCCCAAAGACGCCCAAATTGTTTTTTTAAAAAACTAGTGCCATATAATGACATAAAAATATTTGTGAGTTCACTAATGTTAAAATATTCCAGTTTGTTTCTGTCTCCATTTTTACTTAGAAGTAATCTATTTATTTTGTCAAAAGCTAAAATGCTGAATATCAGCTGGATTTTATAGTGTAAAAAAATGTAAGACTGTTCTTTATAACAGCAGTCCTAAGAAGTCTAAATATTCTATTAAACCCAAATAATACCAATTAGAGATTAATTCTGTGGTTATAATGATTATTAAAATGTCGATGCTACTCTACGACCAGTTCACAGCAGCATACAAAGCAAGGTTATTTCTGTTAAACAACACAGTAGGAATAAACAATATAAATTACAACAGCACTGAGTAATGTGATAGGAACTGAAACCTAACATCTTCCAAATGTTTTATTTTTTGAAACCATACTTCCTTAAGAAGGTAGTTTTTATATATAAGGACAAGTTGTTTCACAGGAGGACTACCACTATTTCACCAGGACTACCACCCTGCCTCGATACAGGGTGCCTGTTGATAAAACTCTCAGCAGAATTTCATACTAAAAGGACACATTCATTTTGGAGTGGGTGATCTCAGAGACACTAGGATTAGAGCCATGTAGTAGATTGTAAGGATTTTATGTCAGAACTTCTCACAAATTCTGCACTGCTCTAGAATTCTTTTGTTTTATTTAGCAGCTCGACGATGATTTCTTTATCATAGCTTGCCATGGGGTATCATCTTTGTAGACAAAATGTTTTGCCTCATAGCAGCTACTTCAAATTTTGATTTGCACATGACATTTTCCCCTGAAATCCATATGACCTCCTTCCATGCCTATCTTTTTACAAAACAAAGACCTTGCTTTTTAAAAGTTTATGAGTTTTATTTGAAAGTTGCCTATTCAGTTTTCTGGAACCTGAGAAAGAAATAATTGTAAATAAAACATATTTTACACGCAGCTGGGGTTGTTAGCAATTTATTCATTTTAGTTCTTTTTTCTTTTTCTTTGGAATGAGTTGATTTTTGTGTAGTTTTTTTCAAGAATTCATAGTAGCTTCAATGGAGTGAGCTATTTGTCCATTAGAAATGAATACTATCATGGTTTTCCTACGACTGTATTTGATATCAAGAATAATGAAGATGGTCACAGGCTGAATTTCAGCTGGTTTGTCAGGGATTGGAAGTAGGAACTATGTGTTTTGAAAGTGTTGTTCGATTTAATGAAGACTCCATAGTTTCAGTTTTGGCCACCTAATTCCCCCCTATTTACTGTCTTAATAAATAATAATTGAGCATTCAAAAATACTCACATCATTTTTTACTATTATTTCAGGCTTGCTATAATATAGATTTGTTTTTGCTTTCCTAGCTTTCCTAGCTATCACAGCTATGCTGTATTTGTACTTTGTCTTAAAAGTCCCAACTTGTTTGAACGTTCACTTGGAGCTGTCTCAGGTCCTGCAACATTCACTTCCTTCTATTATTAAGCTTTGCTCTCCGAGTTCTTTCTTTTTGAGACATTCTCTTCAGAAACTTTTGCTTCATGTACTGTCATACGAGACATTCCAGGCAAACGCAGTGCAATTTGATTGATTTTTCGTTCCATAAATAAATGAATTAATGTCCATTGATGTGATTGATATTCATGATATGATACAAATGTAAATCCAATGGATATTTACTTTTTTTTTCAGCAAATGTATATAACCCACCATTTATCCAAAGCATTCTAGACAGCAAACAGAAATAAAACATAACTAAAGTATATAAATCCAGTTTAAAAGATATTGGGTTGATGGTCCTGAAAATTACATTTATTATTAAACAAAACCATACCCATATCAGTGCTCCATCAACAGCCTGATTTCGACAGCTTTCTAAAAGGCCAATAGGATCAGGGCTATTCATATTTCAGGTGGGAGATTGTTCCTAAAGGCCCGGTCCCACTGGCCGATGGACGCAAAACGTATGCATAAAGGACACAGCGGACGAGCAAAATTTAGGGAGTGGCTCCATCCGTTGTCATCCGCTCCAAAAAGTGGCGAAAATTTGCATAAACAGAATGGAAAAGAACAGACGTGGGTAGTATGTAGCAGGGATGTTAAATGGATGTTCATCGGAAGCCTAGTGGATGAAAGCGGATGGAAGGGGATGACACCTCCGAAGGGGTTCCGGGGGATAATTGCAAAGCGGATGCATAGCGGATGAAGCAGTTGCATCATGTACGCCTAAAGGAAAGAAAGGGGATGCCGCACGGATGTATATCAGATGCAAACAGTTCACTGCGCATCCTTTCTATTTCCGTGCTACTAACGATGTATAGACATTCCATGTACCTTTTCTTTCCTCCCTCTTTCTGTTTTCAGCTGCAGCGGATGTGAGTTGCGAGGATGCCCAGAGGATGCAGAGAGGATACAGTGGACGTTTAACGGATGATAACGGACATAGAACGTTTGTTGCTCGTATGTCGTGGATTGACATCGTACACGGCGGAAAGTTCATCGACTCACAAAGTTTTGTGCAACTCAAAACTTCTTGCGTGGATGAAATCGCAGTGGACGGATGCTCGACGGATAGAGCGTATGAAACACATGTGCAATGAGTACACAATGGATGCATAGCGTTTTCCAACAGATGACAAGCTTTTTTTAACTTTTTACATCCTCTTTGCATCCGTAAGTGCAGTGGGACCAAGCACCATGACAAGGAAGGCTTGCTTCCTGGAACTCCCTAGTGATTCTGCTTATCAATGATAGCCAGAGTATGCCTATTCTCCCCATTCTAATGGAATGGGCATATCTATCCTTTAAATTATCTTTCATATCTTTAGCTTGCCTGGTGGAAGTATTTTTCAGCAATACAATTTAAAATACATACTGTATTGAATTCATTGGAACTAGGAATTATTTACATGCTATCAAAAAGGGGTAGGAAATCTATAAGCTTTGTTCTGAGTTTGTTGAGCTCATCATATCACATTGGGCCCTTAATTTATTAATGTTGACTGTTAATATATACTTTAGTTTAATTTATTCTAATTATATTATGATTGCTTTGGCTACTCCTGTTATTTTTATAACTCCAAAGCATATTCCTCTTCGAACATGTCGTGTCTTCTTTGGCATTACATAATATAAACAAAACTAAAATAAACTTGTTGTCAGTTGGTTTATGAGTTTCTTTCTGCTTGCTTTACATTCTGTCACTGACTAGTGAATTTTTACTTGATATATACTTTACTTTTTATAGCACCCCCAAGGTATTTACCTCATATTTTATTCTTGTTATTATAAAGTACTGTACTGTACTTTGCTTGCAATTACAGAAAAGCTTCAATGTCTACACTTGCACAAAGCTTAGATTTTTAAAGAGGATCATTGGAAGTTACAGGTAGTCCTTGCTGCCATAGCTAAGCAATGCTGTAGTAAAGTACATCATATGACTGCATCACTTAAGGATGGCATTCCCTGTAGTCCCAGTTTCTGTCATTAAATGAGGAGTGTATAAGTGGACTTCATGTAAATGTGATTTTTTTTCTGGCTTTTCCATTGATTTTGCTTGTGGAAAGTTGGCAGAGTATGTCAGAAATCATGATCATGTGATTTTGGGGACACCGTGACAGCTGGAACTACAAAAACCTATCCTAAGTATCATTCAGGCCATCATGATTTTGAACAGTTGCTGAACAAATGATTGTAAGTTAAAGATACCTGTATTAGCTTTCTGGGATATTGTTTATTTTCAAATATAAGTAAAATGAAATGAATAAATATATACATCAGACGTAAGAGGTTCACTAGATTAATATCCTAGTAGATCCCTATATTCCATCAGGTTTCTTGGCTTCCTAATTCTCAGGAAGTTTTTTTTTCCCCCCCTTTAGTGAACATGCAATTATTGTTTCCTCTCAGGCATATATTAACAAAAAATAGTGGCTGGGCTAGCAATAAACACTTCACAAATCACAATTAATTTCCTATTCAGAGATCTAAAGGCAACCGAGCTGAACATGGCTGACTTAATGCAGTCTACTAGTTGCTTTTACAACACAGATTTCAAGGGGAATATGGATATTTGAAGACCATTTAACAGAATAACAGAGTTGAAAGGGACCTTGGAAGTCTTCTATTCCAACCCTCTGCTCAGGCAGTAAATCTATACCATTTCAGACAAATGATTGTCCAATCTTCTTAAAAACATCAGTGTTGGAGTACCCACAACTTCTTGAGGCAAGCCATTCCACTGATTAATTGTTCTAACCGTCAGGAAATTTCTTAGTTCTTGGTTGGTTCTCTTCTTGATTAGTGTCCATCCATTGCTTCCTGTCCTACCTTCAGGTGCTTTGGAGAATTGGTTGGCCTCTATACGTTGCGGCAGCCCTATAGGTATTGGAACAATATTATGTCATCCCTCATTTATTAAAATGAATGCCCCGTCTCTTAATCAATTAATTAAATTCCTCTACTGAAAACTATTCCAAGTTGGTGTTCTCAAGCATTTAAAGCTTTTTATTTATAACCAACATTTCTATGGTACTCCCAAACCGATTTGCCAGTAAAACTGTTTAACAAAGTATTCAGCTGATCTTATAACTAACCTCTATCAATATGTTGGCAATAGCATTCTGAATCATCTGAAAGTTTCCACCATACTACCATTTACTGTGCAAACCTAATTCTGGGCTGGTTATGAATATTCAATTAATTCCTTGCCAGAACACTAGAGGGTTTGACTTTCCTTCTTCAGTGGGCACACTTTGTTGGATAATGAAGAAGGCAACAAGAGTTCCAACAATTCCATTTTCTTTATTGATTTTAACTATGTACAGTAGCCCACAACAAATTATGAATAACATTTAAAAACATGACTGTACTAGTTACCTTATTTACCTGTTGAAGAATTAGATGACAAAAAAGTAGCAGTTAGAATGGAATGTTGAGCAACTAAATAATTTGGTTCAGAACTGGGAAACGAGTATGCTGAAGTTGTATGCCGTCACTTTATTTAATTTATACACATGATAAAATTGCTTGGAGAAACAACTTCAGATATTCCTTTGATTCAATTTGAAGGCTCAAGATAAAAATACTTATGGAACCTTTTGTTAAAAGTGCAGGAGTATGTAAAAGCCAATTTGTTGCTCAATATACTTTCCCTCCCATTGTCAACATGCAATGACAATCCAAAGCAAATAGATATGGAGCTAAACTAACAGTAGACTTTATCTTCTCAAGCTGAAAATTCACATAAATACTTGCAACTTGGGAGAAAGGCTATGACAAAAGCAGACAAAATATTAAATTACAGAGCTAGCACCTTGACAACTAAGGTATATTTCACTATGACTGGTTTTCTCAGCTATAATAAATAAATGGCTGTGAAATCAGATTATCAGAAAAAAATGATATCTTTGAATAAATGATGTTAGAGAAAATAGTTTGGACATGTAGAACACATTTTTCAGTGACATCAGACAACTGAACAGAAACACTAATACTGCAGTGAAACTAAAGGTTATGTAATTTCAACACATAATGTAAAAGCAAGAATCATTGGAAAATACATGACTGTTTGAAAAAAATAAAAAGCAATTGAAAGAGGCTGTCAAGGAAACAAGTTGGTTGGATGCTATCAATGAAGACAAAGATAAACTCACAAATACTATATAACATTAAATTTTCATATACTATAAAAATACTAAAGTTACTGATAGTTTTGGAGAGAGGGTATCGATGAAGAAGTCACAAAGACTCAGAAGCAGCTGAACCATTTAATACACATACACAAAATCCCTGTATATCCAAGACAAAAGCTAAATGTGGGGTACATTTGAATTCTAATTATTGCTTCAACGGTTTCTGATGATGCAGTTTCAACATTTGTTTAGAACAGGTGTCAAACTCAAGGCCTGGAGGCTGAATTTGGGCCCATGGGGTACTTAGAGCTGGCCTGCGGGGTCGGGCGCCCTGGAACCAGTGCAGGATCAGCCTGCGGTGCTTCTGCCAGCTGAAAACAGCTCACAACAGTCGCAAAATTTCTATCCACTACTCATTGTGTTCTTAAATTGCAATTATTGCAAAGAATGTTAGCTGTAGTCTGATCCTAATTTAGGATATTACTCTTGTCTTGTTAAGAAACTGCAGCGGTAGCAGTCATTATATCTTAAATGTTAACAAAACTTAAAATATACATCTTGCTTTGTAAGTATATTTTAAAGAAATACATTCCATTTTGTTATCATTTAGATCCTCAGCCCTTTGTTGAATTTTATTCTGTCAAGTTCTCACCTGCCCTAGCCTTGCCAATATAAATTGGAAAGTTCCATATAAACTACTGGGATTGAAGAAAAAAAAATAGCATTTAAAATCTGCTATTTTATTATTCTATTATGTCTCTATTCTATCCTATGGGTATTCAGCCAGCAGGTGTTTTACACGTTTTAAAATCGTGATTCTTGAGTTAGAGGGCTGAGGGAGAGGGCATACAAAGTCATAATTCTAATTTTTAGCATGTATGTCAATAATAGTTTTGTAAAATGTATACGCTCTATCTTCTTAAGTATGCAAACATTTCCCCCCCCAAAAAACAACAACAACAACAACAACAACAGCGATTCAACCATCGCTTTCTTCGACGTTATCGGTATCTGCCTGTTGCCTCTTTCCTGAAACGAGGGAGGCGAAATCTGAGGCAGATGCAAGGCTGGAAGGCAAAGTTTGGCTCGCGCGGAGCGTCTGCAGCATCCTTAAGCGCCTCGCTCGACTGAAGGAGAATGGCGTGGGCAAGGAGGAGTTTTGGTGCCGCGCCGACGAGGACCGTTTAGTTCGGGAGCCCGCACCAAAGGCCCCGCCGCGCGCGGGCCCAAGGACGAGAAAGCGGAGAGAGCGGCGGGACTTTCGAAACTGGGCGCGCGGAGCGAAGAGACAAAAGGGAGGCAGCGTCGGGAGGAGGAGCCACGCGCAGCTTCACAGCTCCGGCACGCGCCGTTCAGTTTTTACACCTCCCTCCCAAAGCGCGCGCGCGCGCTTCCACCCGTGTTGCCTCTTGCNAGCGCGCGCGCGCGCGCGCGCGCGCTTCCACCCGTGTTGCCTCTTGCCCCCAACCTTTCGAAGCTTTCTCTCCCGCCGCCGCCGCCGCTTTTTCCAGCTTGTGCCTGACAGTGTGCGCCTCCTACGTGTGTTCCACTTGGTACGGCCCACCTGGAAGATCATGGCGATTGATGGTAAGTAGGCCAATAACGGGCTCCTCTCTTCTCGAATAAACCCCTTTTCACCTGGGCAGCGGGCGCGGGGAGGNAGGCCAATAACGGGCTCCTCTCTTCTCGAATAAACCCCTTTTCACCTGGGCAGCGGGCGCGGGGAGGGGCGACCCCGAGCGGAGGGGCGCTCCCTCAGGGGAAGCGGGGGAGGGGGGGAGGGAAAGAGAGACAACAAATCAACAAAAAGGGCGCGGTTGATTTGTGTTCTTGGGCTGTTAAAGCAGAGAGCTTCGGGATCATTGGGAAACCGGGGGGGGGGGGTAGGGAGGGCGCTTCAATATTTCCCCCCCCCCTCCGAAGGTCTGGCTCTGCCACTGTCATAATTGCAGAAAGCGAGAATCGGCGCTCTCCCCCCCCCCCACATCTCAATATGGAAAAACGCTAATCATTTTCTTTGAGTCGGAGCGGGATTTTATCTATGCATTGGTTAAATGGGTGCTTATTTTTAGAGATGATTAAAAAAAAGCTACCGATAAGACGAGTATCTGGTATAGTCGTAGCCAACGGTCACTGTCCGTTCTTTCGCATTTTCTTTGCGAGTTACAACAACCCTTCAGCCCTAAAGCCACAGGCAGCAGAAACCTCAAGGCATTATTTTGACTAAAGGATGCACAGAAAATAACTGGATAAAGAAGATTCTTCCTCTTTCTTTCTTTCTTTCTTTCTTTCTTTCTTTCTTTCTTTCTTTCTTTCTTTCTTTCTTTCTTTCTTTCTTTCTTTCTTTCTTTCTTTCTTTCTTTCTTTCTTTCTTTCTTTCTTTCCTCTCTCTCTTTCTTCCTTCCTTTCCCTTTATTGTAAATCCTTATTCTGCTGTGTTAAAATTATAAGATAAATGATTTTGGAAGGCTCTGGGTTTGTGTGTGCGCTTGGAAAAAACAGTATTCAACCCCACTTTCCTCCTTTATTCATTTATTTATGCCTGTCTCCCAGAAATGTGACTAAGTTTTCATGATCTTTTTCTCTTTCTATTCTATGTGAATTTGAGGGGGAATTGAGAAACAACTGAAAAGATGAATAAAAGCTTTTCATTAAAAGCATTTGTTTGAGTGAGAGTTTTTAACAAATATTTACAAGGAAATGAAGCATCATCTGCTTTTCCATAAGACATTGATCCATATTTATTATCCAGTTTTTGAAATATACTTGAACTGGGGAAGAATTTAAACATTTAATTTGTTGGAACACAACAGAAATAATTGCTGATAGGTTGAAAATGTTCAGTATCTTCAAGAAAAATGCAATATTTGCACTTCTAACATCTCATTTGAATTTTTTAATTTAGTTTTTAATTTATTTAATTATGTTTAATAGGCTGTCCAATCCCAAATGACAACTGAAAAACCAATGTACAGAAATTCAACCAAGTGAAAGAGAAAAATGACAAAACAGACCAGGTTTAAAAAAAACCGGGGCTCCACAGTCCCTTCGTCCTAAGGCTTGGTCTTTACTGATTCTCTTAAACAATGTTAGGTAAATCAAGTAAATTTCTGAGAGGAGCTCATTCAGAGGGTAGGAATTGCAACACACTGGATGCAACTCCTCTTCCTGGCAAATGCAATTTTTAATTGATGAAAGCTGAGCACATCTAGCCTGCTGGGCTGAACTGGACAGGCAAAGTTTACTGGAGACAAGAGGTCCTTCAGATTAACCCAGTCTTACCTGAGTTTATCTGAAAATTTTCTGGTGTTTTTTGAGCAGGAGGAGTCACTTTGGTTTTGTTTTTATTTGAAAAGTGGTTTGGTACAATTGATATAGTATTCCATCTTATATAGTATAGTGGCAGGCTGCAACTATGGACTTGGTTGATATACTTAATGATCTTTATTCCCATCAAAATACAGCAGATCATAACCTGAAGCAGGCCTTTTAATCTTTGTGTGTGCATGATGCATACATGATATATACATACTCTATACCAGAAATTTTCAATATGCATATTTTATACAGTTTCTGTAGTTTCTTTGAATAACAGAATAGCAGAGTTGGAAGGGACCTTGGAGGGCTTCTAATTCAACTCTCTGCTTAGATAGGAAACCCTATACCATTTCAGACAAATTATTGTCCAATCTCTTCTTTAAAATTTCTAGTATTGGAGAACCAACAACTTCTGGAGGCAAGTTGTTCAACTGATTATTTGTTCTATCAGGAAATTTCTCCTTAGTTCTAGATTGCTTCTCCCCTTGGTTAGTTTACATCCATTGCTTCTTGTCTTGCTTTGAATAATAGGTTGATCTCCTCCCTCTTCTTTGTGATAGCCCCTTAGACACATTTAGTCTGTTGACAAATGAGAATATGTTTATTTATTCAATTTGCTCAACTATATAAACATTTCTCATGCTACTTGGTTCTCTGATTTGTGACAAAGGTTAGTTCTTTGGAATTATATAACAAGTCTTTACATTAGGTAACGTTAAAATAATAATGCTTGATCAATTTAAGTAATAGTTATTAATATCTGCATTAGTTTCCTCAATATATCTTTTTTGGATGTATTTTATATATTAATGTAATGTTAGTACGTTGCATGTACCTCCTGGTTGAAGTGGGCAACCGTGTTTATCGATTGTGGCTCATAAAGGACAACATGAGAATGATTGGGGCAGAGTTTGGATTAGGTTGCATAGTGGTATATGAGTTGAAATATAGAAACTGACCAGCATTGACCTTACCATTAGTATGGAATCCTACATGTGTCACAAGATACAATTAAGACTAATAATTTAGCACCCCTAATAGTTTAGTAAAAAAAATGTTATATAAAGCTTCATTTCCTTTTCCCATCTCAGTAATTAAACCTGTAGTGCCATATTTAGTGCCTGGTAGGGACATTTTTCAATTTTTGCATTTGTATTATTTGGTGCTGAGTTGGTATATCTATTAGCTTTTTGCATTTACTCTTGTGATTATTAAATTCCATTATATTAAATTCTATTATATTAAGACACCTCCAGTTGAACTTAATTTCTGTTGTCTTTGTAGGGACACTTTTGTTGTTTTCTCTGCAAAAATGTGGAATTAATTTGTGATTGTATTCTTTTTGGATATTCTTTGACTTGGCAATATAGCCTTTGGCCATGATTTCTCTGATGATCTCTCATTTGACTACCAGAGGACCCTGGTTCTACTTAGCCCAGACAAAATCAACAAGGTGCTACTATGCTAAGACTTCATTATGTTACTTCCTGAGAAAATAGCAAGGTGTTTAAAACATAAATGTTATTTTTTATTTATGCATTAGGATGTAATCTCAATTTCTTCCAATAAATGATGTTATTTATCTGTTGAACTAATTAACAACCAATTCAGTATATATATTACTATTGGGAAATCCCAGTATCAGTGCAAGGTCACAGAGCAAAAAAACACTATTTTAAGGACTTTCTTAAATGACAGCATAATATAATGTAACATAATACATAATAAACAAGAAATTTAGAACAAAGGAATAATATCCTACAGGACAGAAGCAAACATAGAAAAAGCATATCTCGGAGGTCCCATAAGATACCATGATACAGCTTGATACTATGCTCTACTAGTTATAATAATTGGAGAGAGACAGTCCTGCAGATAAACAGCCCATTTCTCCATTCAGCATTTGATGGAAGATACAAAAAGTTCCCATACTAATTAAGAGTATGTCCTTGTGATTGAACTTATTCTCTATTGCCAGTTTTATACAAAACTTTGAAATGACCTAAATTACCTTACTCCTAACTAGCAAAATAGGATAAAACAATCAACAGAACAAGCAATATCTACTTTCTGACATCAGCCCTGAAGGTGACCAGGTTTTGTGTGGTGGCTTGAAAAATCGGACAAAGAATAATTAAGCACAATTGCATCTGCTGAAGTATAGTGGCTCAGGTTCAGCATTAAACACTGACTTTGAAGTGATCATGCTATGTCAGCTATTGTACTACATTTTTCTTAGGTTTGACAGCACTTTATAATTAGAAGTTTATAATTCTTAAATCTTTGTTGGACAATTTTATTGTTTTATTATGAAAATTCATGTGTGTGTATGTCTTGAGTATGTGTGTGTATGTACTTACTGTGTATGCTTACATGTACAGTATATATTTGTATCGTATTTGTATTTTATACTGCTATTTCAAATTTACATTATCCAGATTGCTAATTTTAATATCTTCTTCTTATAGCCTAAATAAACTTTTTAGTATACGAGTAGCACTCAACTAACTTACAACTGTAATCGACCCTACAATTTTAGTTGTAAGTCTTGATGCTTGTATAGTGAATCATTACATGACCCTGCCTGATTCTATTACATGTTTTGCAGTGGCTGTTAAGCAAGAGGTCGAGGATTGCCATGAAAAAAATTACTGAGATACTAAGCATGCTTTGAACCAAAAATTTGGGAACCTTTAAGCCATAATTCTTGTAGAATGTTGGCTGGCGTTTCCTCTACAGTTTAAACATCTCATGGATAATGGATATAGCTGTTTTTATTAATATTTGTTTACTGTTAACAATAGCTAATTGTTATTAATAATTGTATGATTCCTATATTAAAGCAGAAATGTGAAAAGATTTCTAAAATTTGATATGTTAGTATTTCAAAATCCAAATGACTCAATGTCAGGGTTCCGACAGATGCCCTAATTAAACCATTATGTGACATCAACACCAATGATATTCCTGCTTTTATTTCTTTCTCCCTACTCTATATCCAGTTTTTCTTGTTTTCTGTCCACATCTAAGCAATTAAAGGAGGAAATGTGACAGGTCAAGTTAAAAATAATATCTGTATCAAAGTAAGACTAGCATTAGCAGATCCTCAGATATTTGTGGGTGGGGTTTTTTTTGACTGAAGTATAACTTACATGCAACAACTAGATTAGCTAGGAACTTTTCTCTTACACAGCAAAATGCTCTCTGCTGTAATTGTTTACTTTAGCTGCATAATGTTTATTTAGGAAACAGGCTGGTTTAATATGAGGTACAATTTATATATTTGAAATGTATGTAAAATGTCTTTAGATATGGAACCAATTACTATTATAATTTGAATTTTGAATAGTACTATTTCTCACTGTTTTTTCAACAGGTGGAGAGAGAACTTGTGGTGTACATGAACTAATTTGCATTAGAAAAGGTAAACATAATTTTAAATATTTTTAAAAATTCTGCTTCATTGCATGTGATTCATGTAAGAACTGGCTGTTATGTAAATTGATAGTGTCATCAATTTGATAGCCAATTATGTAAATAGGTGGATAGCGAGAGCAGGTATTCATATTTTCAAGAATTTACCTAAATTTAATCCAGTTTTCATTTTAGCTATTATAATTACTAATAATATTTCATGGTAAAGGGAAAACGTTGGCCATCTTGTTAGAAAGCTACAAAAGGATAGCATGAGTCTCTGCAGACTCATTGCCTGCTGACTATAAAGGCTGATTTCCTTATTCTGGAAATCAAAAGAAAGGAAGTTGTGCTGTCCAGACAGTATATAGCTAATGGGAATTGAGTTAGTTAAGTTAGAATTGGGAACAGTCCCCTTAAGGGAATGGCTCATGGTAGATGTAGTTAATGCATCCTGGGAAATGTAGTTCATGTCATGTGGTCACATCTGTAATCCTGATGGGTCACTGAATTGACCCTTGGTTGGGTTGGGGGAGGTTCCTTCACTCTTGCTTGGACCCCAACAGTGTGCTGGTGTCTCACCCCCTTGCTCCTTCATTATGGAATGAAAGATCACTATTCTTTTACACTATGAAGTCAGTTGTGCAAATAATTGGACATTAGATGGATCTCGACATAACCATGAGTTACCTTGAGGATGCCTAATATAATCCAATAAAGAAACTTTGTATGGAAGACTTTGTAGAGTTTGCCTGTCTGCCTTTATACATTCAGCCAGTAATTATAAAAGACAGAACAGTAAAAGAATAGTGCTAATCAGAACTCTGTCAGTAAAAGAATGATGTTATATCTGAATTCCTGTGAAGAGTGAAAGCAATTTGAATTCCTGTGACAAGAGTAAAAGTATATTGAAATCGGAACTCCCAAGTGAAAGTACAATGCTAATCTGAGTTTCCAGAGTAAAGGTATAAATTAATCAGATTGCCCATGAAACAGTAAAAGAATAGTGCTAATCAGATTGCCTCTGTCTCTTTCTTTCTGAGCAACAAAGTTTTAAAGCCTGTTTGAATTGCTGGGAGGGGCCAGAAATCCCCCATCAAGGAAAAAACAAGCAGCATCTTCTCCATCTCTCCCTGTAGCCCTCCAGTTATTGTCTTCAGACCCTTTACAAATGCAGTTCAAAGAGACTAGGTAATCCTTTCTCGTGCCCTAAAAAACAGAGAAACTGCATTTTCTCCAAATCTGGAGTGACTTTACATTCCTCACTGCTTGTGCCTTCGAGAGGAAGAAGGTAAAAGACAGAAGTGTTTGGAAACTACCATACTGAATGAGTTGTTTATATCTCATAGCTAGGGCTGCAAGTCTTATTGAGTCTGTTGGTGTGAGAACAGAACAAGCCCCAAATTGTTGCTGTCAAATCCATTTACTTCCTTCGTTTGATATTTTGAGTGCTCCTTTAAATTGTTGATTTGTTTTGTTTTCAACTGCTGTCCCTGAATGCTCAAAGGATAGGGAAGGATAAACTTTAGCAGATTCTCTACATCTTGGAGAGTCCAATATTTGTATTCTATTACTAGTCAGCTTCCCATCTTTCTGTCTACAAAGGATTCTGCCATACTGGCATCAAAATGAGATGAAGAAGATGTCTAATTTGTAAGCTAATTTGTAAACTATTCTAAGCCTAGAATAGTTCTGAATAGCGAGACGGGTGGCATGTAAATTTAATGAAAAACAAATAATTAGTTGGCCACCCTCAATGTACAAGCAATTGATCCATGAAAAGAACATCAGAGAGACTCCCTTTGGGAATTAAATCAAGACAATGTGTGGTGGGTGAAGGAAAGCTACATTGTAGTAAGTCCTAAAATCTGAGCTTTCTCTCAATTGATTCAACAATAGCAGCTAACCATGACTGAGAAGATGGACAGATAAATCAAATCAGGATGATGACAGCTCTGATTGAGTCAGCCCAGCCCCAATTTTAAAAGATCCAGCTCCATTTGCATACCAGGTTACATCAGAGGATATATTGAATAGGACATAGGGAATGGCTTTGAAGGACAGGAGGAATTGCTGCTATCAAGGCAGAAGTTATGCTTCAATCCTTCCCCAGAAACTAATTTGAGAAAACGTCTCAGATAAATTCCTGCCTAATTCAAATGAAGGTCATGTGGAGAGGGGGGAAAATATATCCAAACATGTAACCTCAGAAGAACCTGAAGAAGTGGACAAGTTGTTATCAGTTCCTAGTTCAGCCACTTGTGTATCCATGGCCTTCCTGACTTATTGAAGCTGCATGGGAGGAGATGAAAGGGGTCTGGGCAGTAATTAATTCCTCCTTGAAAGAGTATTCCCACTAGCTCTTAAAGAAGTGGTGGTGTGTCCCCTCCTCAAACAACCGTTGCTTGACCCAATTACCTGGACAGTTTCACCCAGTTTCTGATCTTCTGTTCTGAGAGAAGATTGTGGACAGAGTACTTGTGTGGCAGTTTCAGAGGATCTTGTATGAAGCAGATTATCTAGACATTTTCAATCAGGGTTCAGGCAGGATTTGGGATTGAGATGACATTGATCATACCCATGGATAACCTCTGGCGGGAGCAGAATGGAGGTAGTACATCCATTGTGGCTCTTCTTGACCTCTCAGCAGCATTCAATACATTGATCATGGTATCTTCTGGGCTGGCTGTGAGAGTTGGGGATGAGTGGCAATATGTTTTACTAGATCTCCTTCCCCTGAGATTGGTTTCAGTCCGTGTTGATAGGCAGGGAGAGATCTGGGCCATGCCTCCTACTATCAGTGTTCCAGAAAACCTCAGCTCCAACCAATAACTGAGACACACATCTTTTTGTGGGGTTAGGACTTGGTACATGTTTCCTATTTAACATGTACATGAGGCCAGTGTGTGAGATGATTATTGGTTTGGGTGAGATATCAATATACGGATGATATCCAGCATTATATCTCTACTTCAGACCCTTTGACTGAAGCTCTGGACATCCTATCCCAGTGTCTGGAGACTATTCAGGTCTGGATGGGGCAAAATGGGTTCCAACTCAATCCTAACTGGAGTGAAGTGGTTGTTTGGACCTTCCACAGACAATATTCTTCCATCTCTAGTTCTGGATGTGGTGGCACTACCCCCACTATCTGGGGGTCTTCCTAAACTCAGAGCTCTTACTTGAAGAGCAGGGGGCAGTTGTCGCTATGAGAGCCTTTGCACATCTTCGGTTAGTATGTCAGTTTGAACCCGTTCCTGGACCAGGAGGCCCTGCACATTATCACCACCTTTTAAATTCCTGCTTATTATTACATGGTATACATGCTATTACATGTTCTATAGGACTACCCTTAAAGAGCATTCAGAAACTTCAATTGGTGAAAAAATTGTATGAGAAATAGATGGTGCCAGCTATACAACCTATATAACACTACTACTCTGTGAGATGCACTGGCTGCCGGTGTGTTCCTAAGTGCAATTTAAAATACTGGTTGTTACCTTCAAAGCCCTATATGGCTTGGGACTGGTTTACCTGAGGGACTGTCTTTTTTCAAGCATTTCTACCCATCCAATCTGATCCAACAGACTGGGCATGCTGCCAATCCTGTCAGCCAAAGGGTGTCAACTGGAGGGAAATAGAAGACAGCCTTTTTTGGCTGTAGCTCCTTCTTTGTAGAATATTCTCCTCTTGGAGATTAAAATGGCCCTAACCCTGTTGACTTTTTGCAAAGCTTTAAAAACATGACTATGTACCCAGGCCTGGGGTTCAGAATGTATTAACTTGGCTTTGCTATTAATTGATTAATCATCATGGCTGCCATTTGTATTTATTTATTTTGTGGATATTTTTATTGTTTTAATACTTTTTAAATTGTTTTAATTGTTTTCAATTTTAGAATTGCAAGCTGCCTGCAGTCATTTGGTTGTATAGAAGTTGAATAAATAAATGAAATAATATTATTATAGCTGTTCCAATAAAAGTAGTTTTAGACCAATATAGAATTGAATTCTTAGTCTGGTTTGTCTTATATGGCTTATAGAATAGGTGTAATAATAGCTACTATGCAAGCCATGATGTGTCAACAATAAGCTCATGATAATTTAGATATAAATAATCATGCCTATTGAATCAGTAAGGCCTTGAAAAGTTTTAGGAATCTTTCACCCCAGGAGGCTGCTGGGAATAAAGCAGTTTAGGCTGCAATTTTAGTAACAGTTCAACTTTTATTTTTGGCTTATCTAAAATGGTTTCGAGATCATAGGTTTATGGTACAGGAAGTCAAGAGAATGTCAAGAAACCTTGAATCAGCTCAGAAAGTTTGCCAAAAGTCCTAAAATCTGGACTTCCCAGAAAGTGTATGATTGCATGGTCTTAGTGCAATTTATTATGATTATGAGTACAGCTTTGGTTCTAGAATACTTTCCAGGAGGCTCTAATCAAGATTTACTACCATTTATTAGCTCACTATGCCAATCTAGATATGAATTTCTAGATATGCATATCAAGAAGTAGGAAGGGAGCTGCTCTTGAGATGTAGTAGTTCACTGACTAAAAAGCAACTAGAAAGATCAGCCAAAGAACCACCTCTATAATAAGAAGAGGCACTCATCCCCAAACTGCAAAGTATAGTTTACCAAAGGCCCTTCTAAATACAGTAAAGGAAAAATATTAGTGGTCAAATTGGGACTTCTTTTCCCAAAATATCCCCAAATATAAAATAAGATCCTTAAAAACATCAGTAAAAAATTAAAACAATTGAAATAACTGTTGAAATATTCCTGAAACAAATTTTTAAAATGTTGTGGAAAATTTCAACATAATGAACTATAGCCAATGTAGGCTAGAGAGTATAGAAAGTTGTTGTACTAAATGTCACTGAATGATGATCATGCAACCACTTTCAGTGTAACCAAATGCTATATGGAAAATTTATCCAAAAGTTGATTTGTGGTATCTATTTTCTATTCACATTTGCATGCTTTCAAACTGCTAGGTGGGTGGGATCTGGGGCAAGGAATGGGAACTCATCCCATTGTGCAGTGCTTGGGTCCCAAACCTGAGGTTTCAGCTTACTCACTGACTAGTTCAGAGTCTTTAACTGCTGAGCCATCACATCCCTATTCCACTACTGTATCATATGCTAAAATATGCATGTTTATTATGGATTTTTTGAATTAATCATACCTTGCCAATAGAATCAAAGTTCATAATACATAAGGGGATTGTTTGTGTACATAATCATTAAACTGTATGCATTGGAAGCAAAGAAATAATTTACTTTTTCTTCCCCTTTTCATCTACTTTGTAGAATTTCTGCTGATTATAAATAGAGCACATGAGAGTATGAACGATGGTAGAGAACATGACAAGCACCTTTGATATAGGTAACATCTCAAAAGATCCCTCCCCCCAGCAAAGTCTTTAAATTGTGCAGTGGAGTTTATGGCTATATAAGAAATATAGTTAATATTTCTCACCTCAACCTGAATATTTCTTTTGAAATTAGTTATGGATTAAAGTTAGACACTATACCTGTATCTGATTATTACAAAGTAGGTAGTTTTATAAAGATGGATAGATTCCAAAATTACTTGGATAGATTTCTACTGGTAGAATTTTCTCTTTTTCTGTTATCCTTTGTCAATTCAAATCTATTCAGAGAGTTGAGTGGAGAAGATTAATTCTGTTTTATTGAAAAATATTGTTCTACTAGTAAATAGCCACAATTCCAAAAGATTCTAAATATTTACTGTTTCCAAATATTTTGGAGTAAATGTTGGAAGGTATTAAATATTACAGTTTCACAAATCTACTGTCAATAATTTCAGACTGGAAAAAACCCAGCAGCCTGGATGAGGCTTTATAAAATCAGTGGAAAATATATGGGTGTTTTTTTTTACATCACGTGACTTGTGGATCAACTTACATTTCTGTTGCAATAATTATGATTTTCAATCATCCCGTATGGTTCTTAGGAACAGACGTTCCTCCAGTAATGTAGCTCTCGACTATATAGAACCTCTCCTACCCTTCAATGTTTTATAATATATAAACTATATTGTATGGTTAATAGGATTGTATGTACTCTAAAACATTTAAAGATATTTTAACACACATTTTAATATGGTTTAAATGCAGATGTAACTATTACTTAAGAGTTCTCCCATTAAGTAGCAATAAATATTTCTTTCCAACATTTCATTTCATTACATTACATAATTTTATTTGTATTTTGAACATTTTGATAAGCATTGGTATTAATGCTGTATGTTTTATATAAATAAAATTTAAGTTTATATTATTATATATTATTTGTTGATTCTTAATGAGATTTTTTTTCTTTTTTAATACAAATTGTTACTTCGTAGCAGATGTTAGAAAGTTAAATATTAGTATAGTAGGAGACTTGTGTGGATTAGTGTTGAGTGTCAAGGATAAAAGATAATGTTCAATTGTATTATTATTTAGCTCTATAATGCAGGATTATATAGTCACAATCCATTCAAAATTAAACATTGCAAGCTGATAAATCTAATCAGAGTAAATCCCATTGAATTTTGTGGAATATACTTCCAGATAAATTTATGGAGGATAGCAAACATCAAGGTTTACAAATGAAGGTGAATATATGTATCCCAGGATAATCTTGCAGGATCCAATCTGGGTCGGTCACCGGGACCAGAGGTTTTGACTTCTGAGCTTTTGGACTAGTTAAAGAGAAGTTCCCTGAAAATGGTGTCTAGCATGAGTCTGAAAATTCGGAAATCAAAACATCTGGTCTTGGTGACTGACCCAGATTGAGTCTTTCAACATCAAGACCTATTGATTGAAGTGGGATCTAAGCAGATAAATAAATCTTTCCTTTCCCAAAAGAATATTTATTAATTTTAACTTGATTTTGCCCAATATTAACAGGAATGTTCCGATAATTTAGAGGAAATGGAAAAAAAAATCTTTTAAAAGTGCAGGTTGAAGCCCTTTCACTAGTTGACTTCTAATGCCATCTAATGGCTGATTCCTAAAATGTATAAAAAACTTTTACCATGGAAAAACATGCCTTTTACAATACAAATGCACTCTAGATTTTTAAATGAGACATATTGGGATTCTGACAAGTTTCATAATTGATATAGCATAAATAAATAAAGCAGTAGTAAATGCTATTATATATCACTTGATTTTTTTCTTGATTTAATTATATAGACTGGGTTTTCTAAGCTCTAGTTTTTCTATTGCTTTCATTCCAAAGTGGTTATTTATTTGATATTTACTGTTCTCTTAGAATTAGAATTTTAATGGCAGTGATTTGGATTTTGGTATATTCGAATTTCATACTTTTTTTGTTTTAGTCACTTCGTTTTTAATTATGCTTTTCTTATCATTATTATCTATGTATATTGCCAGAGTTGAGAAATTATAGATCCAGAGAGACAAGAAAAGAATTTCTTATCTTATATCCTGAAATCTCTGTACTGGTTCATTGATATTTAGTACTTCAATGCTTATCATGACCTGTAAGAAATTGATTCTGGACTAATGCAATTTTCTTAACATTGTGTAAACCTTGTCATCTATGCTACCACTTTATTAATAAGAGTTTCTTCAGTTGTAGGTGATGGAGGAGGACATAATAGTGCTTACATTATGTCCAGAGAAATAGTAGCATTTTGCTTCCTTATCAACCCTGATGGGTTGGCCCTTGACATTTCACACCTGGACCCATTATGGAAGCTTTCCTTTCAGGACTGCCTGCTGTGACCTATCATCTCATATTTTCATCCTAGCCTAATGCCTCAATTCAGTGGCAAGTTGCAATGAAGCCAGATCAAAGTTAGAAGCTAGCCTAAGATCATATTGCATATCAAGACACAGGTAGCCATCACTTATTTCCAGAATTATGATTCTTTCAGCCTGTTGACTGCATGGCACGAAAAAAAACAACCAAATTTGAGCTTTGCTCCTGTTATAAATAGTGCTTGCATTTTACACTTGGCAATTGCTAGATTTCTTCTTTAATGATTCCGCTAGTTAATTTAACTTCAGATTGAATTGACTTTTAAAGCAAAAGTATATTAATTGGCTATGATGGGTTTCAGATAAAGCCCATATTAGTTTCATTTGTACACAAGGTAGATAACATTTCACTGACATCATTAATAATTAAGCTATCAATGACATGCAGTGAGATAAATATACAAGGCCATATGCCATTGGAAATTGAGAGTCAACACTTTGTGTAAGTTAAGAAAACATTACAGATACAATTCTATTTTATCATACTAAATAATATTTATAGATCTATATTCAAATATAGTTGAAATTTTAAGTGTGAAAAAATACTGATTTTGTGGTAAAGGATCATGTTTTCTATTTTTTTAAATTTGCAAAAGAAAAATAGAAAAATTTAGTAAATTCTTGATCATTCTTTGTGTTTCTATATATATTAACAATATTAGACCAAACTATTCAGGCTTAATAATTTTTTAAAGGATTGAAAATGTATCATTCATTTAAAATTTTAATATGTTTCATAATGCAATTTTGAATAATTATTTAGGATGTCACTGTAGATATATAATTGGTATCAATTCCTGGCATTTAAGCTGAGGAGTTAGTATTTCTTTCTGTAATGAATTAATACTCTTTCGGTTTCATTTATATCAACTTAAATACCAAACACTGTATTGAGGTGGTATACAGCATACTGTACTGTACCTCATTCTTTATTTGGAAATAGAAATGCTGCTTGATGACATTTTTTCAATTGAATTATAGATTTATTAAATGTATTAATATAAAGTCATGTCTTCTATATAAAATTTGTTTATACTCCTTAAAGATGATCCAAGTGTGCAAATTGATATAAGATAGATAACTTCCAAAGACATATATTTGTCAATAAACTGGGTCTAGATGATGCTAAAATTGCATCCTCTTTCCTGTATTCCCTTAAACCCAGTAAATAGCATTAGATAAGGGGTTTATTCAAAGGTCAGGTAAATATACTTGATTACTGCATTGAAATTATTATTCTGATTGCATTAAATATGATTTGTATACTAATATCAATGTTGCTTTAATTGCTGATTGTGATGAACAGGACTCCTTTGTTTATTGATAGGAGCACAATCTGCAATAGTATCTATTTTGAAAGATAGTCTAATTGTTAGCTAATCCAGAAAGTAATACAGATGTTTTGAAGTTTTCCTGCCACTTTCAAAATAGGATTATTGCAGAATGTCAGTTTTTCATGAGAAAAAGATTAGATTTAAACTTCCTTCCTAACCTCATTCAAATATGTGTTACAACTGTTAGTAGTAGGAAATAATTGAGTTCTGGAGCCAAGCTTCTACCGTAGCAAAAGTGAAAGGAGTGAAATCATATTTGTGCTCTTAATGGTTTTTAAGATAATTCATTTGTTAAATCAAATTTAATAATTCATTTTTTCATTTAAAAAAAATGTATGTTACAAAGTATGTAATGTATTCAGGTCACTTTAACTATTGTTGGGAAAAACAGAATAATATTACAAATAATAAGTACTGAAAAGTCCTGTCATTTATAATTTGTCACTGCATGTCTAAGAGAAAAAAATATGAAGCTAAGTTCCTACATAAATATGAAAAATGCATTCCTTGGTCTGTAGGGCAGAGATCCATAATTTAAGAACCCAGTATTACATGTACCTACAAAAGCTTTGAATATGGTTCTCAGATATCTTAAATGTTTTTATCAAATTATAACTTGGAATATGATAGAGGAGGATTTTTTTGTGTTTGGAGAGTAATTACTTATATGTAGCTAAGTGTAAAAATCAAAATTCAATTTTGTTTTTCAAATGTCCACAAAAGGTTAATACCCCAGTTTTAAGTGCGTCAAATAATTCTGAGCTACTTCTACCATCTGTATTTATAAATGGCAATAGCAGGACATTGAGTAAATCTTGGATTTACGATCATTTAAAACATCAATAATATTTTTTTTTAAATGTTGAATTTTTCAAAAAAAAAAATTTCCACAGACTAGGAATCTTGTGGCTTCAGAAGACTTTTCTCTCAGATTGGGAGATGTTATACAGTTAGTCGTTTTAACAAACTATGACATTAAGGAGACTTATGGCTGGTCCTTGTAGTTGCAGCTGTTGCTACATACCTGCAGTCACATGATCATGTTTTGAGTGCTTGGCAGCTGGCTTGTGGTTATGTGATGACAACCTTGGCTATTAGCTTCTGACAAGCAAACACAATGGGAAGATGGCAGGAGGTTCCACAAAGCAATCATGTGACATTATTCCAAATGACCACACAGGACTTGCCTAATGATGACCACAGGAATGCTACAACTGCCATTGCAATTCAGTGTGGTCATAGCACATTATATTGTACTAATTGTCATTGGTAAGCAAGGACTACTTGCATATGAACTAAATGTTGCTTTTTCCTGCCTTTTAGCCTGGCTTTGCTTTGCTCATAAGTTAGCATACATTTTCTTCCTTCCTGAACAGTTCCACATACAGTTTCACATATTGTCTTGTTAGTTCTGACATCCATGTGGTCACTTTGCTCAAATACTGCTGTCCCAGCCCTCCCAGACATGGTTGCTAAAAGAATGGAGCAAAAGAGCTGCTTTCTGAAAGAGAATAGGGAGCTCCCTTCCAGGCACAAAATCGGTGTGCTGGACTGAAGAAAGGAAGCTTGGGGTCGCAATGATTCGAGCTTCCTTTCTCTAGCCCAGCGTACTGGCTTTCCTCTCCTTTCTTTCTTTCTAGTCCAGGGTAGGGAGCTGGTGTGACGCACTGGACAAACGATACTAGGAGAGTTTCATTTTTCTGGAGCAGCATGGCATTTGGGAAAATCTTCCTTGGATTTTCTAGCCTACAGTGTGGAGGGGAGTTGATGCACTGTGCTATAAAAACAAAGGAAATTGAAACTTTCCCTGCTGGTTTCCCAGTTGACTTTCTTAAGAAGTCAGAAGGAAAGATTGCAAATGCCAATCACATTTTCACAGAGGGCTTAGCAACCTATTGTAAGTGCACAAGTATAAGCCAACAGCCCAGATTGCAGTCATGTGGTTGTAGGGGCACTGCAATAGCCCTAATTTCAGGCAACAATTGTAAGTATTTTCATTCGGTGCCACTATAATTTAAACAGTCATTGAGTGTAATTGAGGACTACCTGCATGACAATTTTGCTGGAAACTGGCATTTATTTTTGATTTGTGGCAAAACTGCCCCATAATGATCAATAGATTCACGTAACAATCATGGTGTTTATTTAATGACGACTGCAAAATATTGTAAAATTAAGCATGGCCACATGGTGACCCTCTTCATGACCATCATGATGAAGGGCCAAAATTGTGGGTTCAGGTATGATCAAAAGTTGAGGACTACTTCCATTATGTAATTGCATATAATTTAGGGTGAGATGTGATCATCTGATTATTATAAATTGTGTTAGTCTTGCACTCTGATTATGGTTTGTTTCTTCTAGTTTCTCCTGAGGCAGTTGGATTTCTATCAGCAGTTGGGGTACTTATCATCTTGCTGTTGATTCTTCTTCTGTATATTAACAAGAAAATGTGTTTTGAAAATATTGGAGGCCTCCCAGACCTCAGTTCCCATTACAGTGCCAGAAAAAAATCACAGGACAAACTGCGTAAGTATAAAATTCTGCAACGTATGATTTTGAAGGACATAGGAAACTTTTAGGGAAGTAATATATCATGGAAGGAAAGTTTTTTTGAAATAAAAACATAGCTAGTAAATTCCTAAATATTTTTATTAACGTATCTGTAGTGCTTGGCCATAATTATTTACTTAGGGAAATTATTTCATTTTAATTAGTTGAAGCTTTAAAAACATTTGGAAAAAACACTCTCCTAAATACAATTAACAAACTAGATCATCATTCTAATTATATCAAAATAAATGTATTTTCTAAGATATATGAGATTCCTCAATATAATTAGCTAGAAGTGGAAGAGACTATCCATCTGAAGCTAAGATTAGTTATTGAGTTATATCCTTTCTGATACACTAGCCTTTCTGACTACTAAGTGCACCATCATAGCCTTGACCTGGATCTTGCTGCAGTATACCAAAACGTGTAATTGATGAGTAGGGTGGATGGGTTTTGCCTTCTATTTACATTTAGTGCAACCAGAAATTAGATAAAGCCATTAATTTAAATTAGGCTTTGTTGTTTATATTTCTTTAGATCACATCCATGCCTCTAGAATGTTTGTAATCTGGAATGAAGTTATGTTAGGGCATGTTTTATAAGTTCTTTATGCTAGAAAAAGGCAGGGGATGTATGTTATTGATTATTGGTTTGTACTAATCCAAAGCATATTCATTTTGGTATATTATTTAAATATTTAAACTTTTCCTTTGCAGGTGTAGAATAAAATCCAGCACCTGCTGTTCAATATTTTAAATATTTGGTAATAAGTAGTTCACTTTTACTATAATATTGTAGGAATCCTAGAAAAGGATTGATTCTGGCTTGATAAAGAAAATATTTATTTTTGTTTATTATTTTTAAGAAAATAAAATCAGAAGACTAATTGCAGGAGTGACACATTCACAATATTGTAATTTTCTTGTAAAATTAATTTATTAATATAGAATTGAAATATGTCATTTTTCAAACATTTGCAACAAAATCTGAATCTTCCTTCTGTGTCTTCACTGGTTGACACGTTAAGTAATGCTGTAGATGATTTTACTAGTGCAGTTGGTGATGTCAGCTACACAGTAGCCGACTCTGTTACAGAGCAGGTAACAAATGTGTTCAGCAGTTTTCAGACAGAAACGACAATTATAGTGCAAGAGGATAAATCTCTATTAGACAAAGATAAAGTAACATCATTAAATAATATTAAAAAAAAAATTGTGAGAGAAGACTGTGTACCAGAAGAAAAACACAGACCAAGTGCTTCTTCAAAAAAATGTACAAATGATGGTAGGGAATTTTTTCCTAATAAAAGCAAAGTAGATTCTCAGCAAAATGTTCCTGAACCAAATAATTTTTTTAATGAGACAAAAATTGGTGAGACACATGTAAAACATGCTCAGTGCAAAATTAATTACTTAGAAAAGCACATATCAAAAGATAATAGAGAGAATTACAGTACTTATAAGCCAGAAGAATTTCTTAATCAAGAATCAGATAGACAGTCATATACTGTATCAAACCAATCTAATGAAAGTTTGTGTGAAAAAATAAAACAAAAACCAACAGAACTTGACTTGAAAAACAGTAAAGAAGTGCACAGTATTTCATTGAAGAGTTTGGAAGAAACTGAGGAACAAATACTCAAACTGCCAGACTCAAGATCTGAAAAACTAAACCATTTTTATGAAGTAAAAAAAAAGAAATACAAGACACTTGTGACAAAGCAAGAAGAAAATGTAACATCTGATCTTTCAAAGAAAAGTGAAAAGAAAAAGACTAAGTACTCAGAAAGTTTTTTAAAAGAAGTGAGTAGTAAGAAGACACCAGAAAAAGGTGAGGTGTCATATCATAGCCATACTTTATACATTCAACTTTTCCTGGATCTTTTACTACATTCTTCTTAGCTGTTTTATGGAATTCATTTATCTATAAAACAATTCTTTTTATGATATGTATATTTTTCTAGAGCTGTATCTCTGTTTTTATGAAAGTACAATTCATAAAATGGCTCTTTCTCTTTCACCATTTCCAAATTTTGTCTGTCTGGCTCAGAAGGGCTCTCTAATAAGAATATGTAATATTTGGATTTGAAGGCATAAAGGTGCTTCAGAGTATTGCAGCAGCACAAATTTAATTTCTGTCTCCTGCCACTCCTCAAAATAAGCAATGCTTTTTGTAGAAAAAGATGCTGTTCAGCCTCCAAAAGAAGATGTCTTTTGTTTAAGAAATGGTAGTCAGGTACCCTGTTCATATTGCCAGGTACACCAAAAATATCATTTCATGTTCAAATCCAAAATAATATACATCCCAAGTTTCAAAACTGATGATGAGAGGTTTCAGAGGTTTTCAGACAACAACAGAGGATCAGAGAGTCAGTAAAAAAATGGTTATCTAAATTGATTTGCATAATTTATTGAAATATCTCTGAGGTTTCAAAACATTTTTCTGTACTGAAAATCGCTAGTTTCTTATCATTTTAAATGCTTTCCCTTTTTCCTCTGTTCTTCCTTGATCTTTGTACGTGTTGTATTGAATGCAAATAATACTTTCCCTAGTTCACAAGGCATGCCTGGTCTGGCCCTTCATGAGCTGTTGGCCATAGGAGGCCTTCTTCCCTATTTCTTCTTCATGAAGAAACTGCAACATATGAGCATGGGAAGGCCTCACATGGCCAGCTGCTGCCTCATAAAAAGCCTGACTTGATATGCTTGGTTAGCTGGGGCAGTGGAATGCAGGGAGGCAGGGGTGGTAGAGTACAGGTTGACAAAAGGCCAGAAATGGAGTGAAATAGGTGGGTGCAGGGAGTTGAAGCACCTGTGCAGTCATAAGTAAGCAGACTATCAAGGGCTTGAATTTTGATCACATGTCCACAGTGGTCCTACAATAGCGTAACTTTGGGGATGGATATAAGTATCGTTAATTAAACCACTGTTAAGTTTGAACAATCACTGAATGAATGGTCATAACCACAGATTCAGCAGGTTTTCACTGGTTCGCTGGAACTCTAGTTAACTGTTTATGCAGTTCGGAGAACCGGCTAAAAATAAAGTACAAGAGAGGGGTTTTTTTCTCTGTCTCCCTCAGTTAATAGCTGGGGCAGAGAGCCAAGAACCACTTAACAGTTGCAACTGGAATGCAGCCAATACACGTTGAATCAAGTCAATAAACAACTGGTAGGATTAGGGCAGGGAAACCCATCAATCACCTATCTAGGGATGGGATTAACCTCTCCCCTTCAGGAAGAAGACCAAGATTACAAACATTTTCATTATAAAAAGTATAAAGTAACACTTCTGTGATCAGCCGATACTCCCTGGAGTTCCCCAAGACCTTTTATATCTGCTGCAGTGTTGGCTACTTCTTGTTTCTTCCTGGGGGAAAAGATACAGGAGAGGACAATGATGCAGCTTCATCATACATGCCTTGAATTTAATGCATGTGTGGTCAGACAGCTGTATTGCTTCTGCAGTGAAGCACCTAATTTAAAACATAGAGCACATAGATTAATAGAGTTGGAAAAGTTAATGGCGTCTGCTCTTAGTTTCCCTCTCAGCTCAGTCATAATTCAAGAACTACCTGTATGAATGTTTAGAAATAATAGTAAATGAAAACCGGCAACATAGAAATTACAAAGTCAAAATGCAGTTCTTCTCCTGTTTGTTAAGAAAAATACTTGTTTTAGACACAACTCCTGATGACTTCCTGGAATCATTTGTTAGTCTGCATAGCAACAATACAGAATTAGTTTCCTATGTTTTCTGCCACCGTATTTTTTGACTTCTCAATCTAACTTGAAACCTTGGAATTTTCTTGTGATCTCCTTTTCAAATATTAATAGGATCTCATCCTACTGAGGGTTTCTGCTCAAAAAGAAAAACATGTTTTCTTAATAAGGATATGTATCCAACAAACAGAATAGTGTAAACAGCTTATTTCAGTGTTATTTATAAATCTGATACCCAGATTTCTAGAAAGAAAAATGAGAAATTCAATGAAATACTTAGATGGGACAAAATAAAAAACAAATGGAGGAATTAAATTATTTCAAAAAGTTACAACAAAACTCAGAGATTTAGAAAAATAGCTCTGATATTCCTTGAGAACCTGATTATTTCTTCACTAGACATTTTGTGCTTTCTGAAGCATTAATAGAAATAATAAATGAAAACATTTATGTTGATTGCCTGGTTATTTTGATATTAAGCTTCTCAGTGTTTAGCTAAATATAACTTTAAAGTGGTATCATCTGTTAATTTTTTTTCTTTTTCCCAAAATAGATAACTTATACATAAATAAAGACCAGCATGGTTCATCATCGGAGAGTGAAGATGAGGCACTGGGTAAATACCATGAAGCCTTGTCAAGAACACAGAGTTCATGGCCACCAGCAGGCAACAGTAGACAACAGAAAAATTATCGTTGGGAAACCAGACAAAAATATAGCCCATTGTCTGCAGAGTATGATGGGTATAGTAGTGAAGCCTCTGTAGATGAAGGTATGACATAATTTGCTATTGTTCTAGTTTTTCATATTTATTAAAACATATTTTAAAAACATTGCACTTGTAAGATTAAAAACTATAGATGACAGTACACTCTAAAAATGAATGTACTTTTGAAATATCTTAGGATTTGCAATAGATTAGGATTTGAAATAGTTTAGGATTTGAAATATCTTAGGATTTTCAATAGTGGTGAATATCTGTAGCTTGTGGGTTGGTTTCCAGGCTAGGTAATATCTTCAGCAAAGTTTGGGACAGAAGAACACTGATACTGACATCCCCCCCTAAACTCCGCTGAAAGTCTTACCTGGCGGAAACCAACCCACAAGCTTGGAGAATGAACCTTCACCCTCAGTTTAGGATTTGTGGGTAAAAAAAATGTTATTTGTTTTCTAAGTGCTTAGTGTACGTGAAGACAATTTTAAAGCAAGCAACATATGTGAAATCTTGGTTTAAAAGACCAGTTGGTAAGGAAGGGTGTCTGTTGTTCTGATTATTCATTCATCATAACAATTTTCTATCACTTGTATGAGGATAACATTATGAGCATTGATGCAAATTACATTATGTCAATTTTTGTCAATTTCATAATTACGCAAAAGATAATTTTTCATTCAAATTTTCATGTTCATTATAGAAATGATAAAATTGGTTATCTGGGCTCAATTTAATTGGGTGGCTTTTGAAAAAAATGGATGAGAGTCCTTGGGACTATAAGCTCTGGTACCAGTGTATCTTAGACCAATGTCCTTCCTGGCTGATCAAAGCCTCCTAAGAACACACAACTGGATTCAACTGATAGTAAATGGAAGGGTATTTCCATCTACTTTAAAGGAAGTAATAGTCTGCTCCTCCTCATGAGGCCATGCCTGGACCCAGTAGCACTGGATAATTTTTTGCCAATCTTCATCCTTCTTTTGTTCCTCTTTTGGAGGAAATGAATTATCCGCATTATCAGTTAGGTTTCAGTCTGGAGCATAATACTGAGGCAAAATTGCTCATGCTTGTCAGTGATCTCTAATGGAGCTAGAATGATGGTGAAGCAACTATCCTGGCCTCTTATATCACCCAGTGGCTTTCATTACCATTGACCTAATGTACTTCTGGATTATTTATGCAGACTGGGAGAGACTCCAGTTTCCACCCTATGAGAAGGGGGGGGCGCAAACGTTTATTGAGAAGTTAGTAGGTCTGCATCTCGAAAACACTCGGGAGGAAGTGGGTTGTCTGGATCTATATCTAGAAAATCTAGATTGTTTTTTCTTAGAATACACTGTATTTATAGAAATAGATTATGTCATAACTTCAGGCTATGAGTGAAGCTCTACTTATGTTATGATATGAAATAGAAAGTGGGAATAGTGTTGGGCAGGCATGTTAAGAGTCTGAAGGCCATAGCAGATGTTTACTGTTGCATTATTGGAATATAGTAATCAGTTGCAGTATACCAAGCCTGTAGTTTTTTAAGGAGCAGTCTGATATTCGTAGGATAATAGGAGGAGGAGATTGTCTTTTAGACAGATTTTTTTAAAATAAATTTGATTTTTTTTTTGCATTATTATTGACTTCTACAGGATTTAGTCATTGTCATGTTTTTTAAATTAAAGATTGTATTATTTTGTTCATTGTTGTAGACTTCTTCAGAAGATAGAACACATAAATTAAAAATGTTAGTAATAATATAAACAAACAGGGATGTGGTGGTTCAGTGGCTAAGACTCTGAGCCTGTCGATCAAAAGGTCAGCAGTTCAGCGGTTCGAATCCCTAGTGCCGTGTAACAGAGTGAGCTCCTGTTACTTGGCCCAGCTTCTGCCAACCTAGCAGTTCGAAAGCATGTAAAAAATGCAAGTAGAAAAATAGGACCACTTTGGTGGGAAGGTAACAGTGCTCCGTGCACTTTTGGCATTTAGTCATGCCAGCCACATGACCACGGAGGCGTCTTTGGATAGCGCTGGCTCTTCGGCCTTCGAAATAGAGTTAAGCACTGCCCTCTAGAGCCAGAAACGATTAACACGCATATGCAGGGAAACCTTTATCTTTTTAATATAAACAATCAAAATATGTTTATTTTACTGAAACTAGTTTAATCTGTAATATGGAACCTCAGTACTTTTTCTAGGAATGATTTGTACTTTTCTAGGAGTTAATTGGAAAGTTGATAAAAATAGACTGTAAGGAATCACTAACAATGCTGGTAAGAGAAATCCTATTGTAGCCTTAAGGAAGAGAGGAAGAGACAAATAGCTTAATATTCTTTCTTGATCTGTTACTTTGGGCTGTGCAAAATTTCAATTGCTGTTTTCTTTTTTTTTTCCCAACATAGTTTCCATAGTGAAACTATATTGTGGGAATCTGGAAAATTGATGGTCCAGATCTGTTATTTATTACCTAAGAAACTATGATGTGTCATTAGTAAGCAGTGGAATGTGCTTTCTTAGGAGTTGTATTTGGCTTCTGCTTATTTCAAGGCTTTTGAATTGCTTTTATTGTGTGAATACTGTTGTATATTTTAGATAAAAAATCATACTGCTTTTTATGCATTCTGTATTTTTATTATAT
This sequence comes from Laticauda laticaudata, assembly GCA_004320025.1. NCBI lineage: Eukaryota > Metazoa > Chordata > Lepidosauria > Squamata > Elapidae > Laticauda > Laticauda laticaudata. Next base: position 5,746 of record BHFT01030024.1, on the reverse strand, counting down.
TGTTATAATTCATTATTGACCTGGTCAAAATGATAGATTTGAACTAAAATATACAATTACATAATTACTATATCTGTCAGACATAGTGTCACACCCAACAATGAATCTCCTCTCTCCAGAAACTTAATATCACACTCAGTACTTATCTGAAGAAACTTCTTGGATGTGACATGACTAGATAAATAGTTTTTATTTTAAAAATAAAAAGCATACATTAAAAGCAATAACATCAAGCTTTTGTTCTGCATTTATTTTCAGTTTCTAATCACATTTCTTAGCAGAGCTAACAAAGTTATTTATGGCTAGAAATAGGTACCCAGACTTCAGAGTACTACTGTACACAAAAGTCAGATTTCCTTATCCCGTCCTTTTTATTGAATGTATGAGATTTAAATCTTTTGAGCTTCCATTCGTTTGGATCAAGAAGTTCCTGCTCTTGAGTTGAGAAAACAATATCTCCTGAACAACTCTGAAAATATAGCTGGAATTATCCTTAAAAATTAGGTTAAGGTAACCTGTAAAAACAAGCAGAGGAATTTGCCCCAAAATTCTTTTTTTTTTCTGTAGAAATTTAAGCCCCTGTCACACTGAACCAATGGATGCAAAGAGGATGTAAAGCAGACAAAAAAGCTTGCCATCCGTTGGTTAACGCGATGTACTCACTGCCTCCGTTTTGCTTCCTCTCTATCCGTCCAGGCATCCGTTTATGGACGTTTCATCGCTCAGAAAGTTTTGAGCTGCTCAAAACTTTTTGCGTGGAAAATGTATCCAATTTGTCCATTCTGCATCCGCTACGCATCCGTTCTGCATCTGTTACGCATCTGCTATATCCGCTAGCATCCGCTGCGCATCCGCGCAACTCGCATCCGCTCGGACGCAAGGAGGAAGCGGAACGACGCAGAACGGATGCCTAGCCGGATGCAGCACGGAAAACAAAGCATGTAAAACGGAAAAAATGTCCACAGAGGGGACCTATCTCGGATATTAAGGATGTCTAGAGGATGTCTAGAGGATGCTCGAGGATGCAAAGGGACACCTATACTGCCTATAAAAGGGGGAGCAACACATCTGGATCTCACTTTTAGACCAGCAGCCCTGCTGCAGACCTCTGTAGCCTTCATCTGACTCTTGCTCTTCCACAGCATCCAGTCATGTCCACCGTGGATCGTAACACAGTCTTTTTGGCAGCCACCATCCTTCTGCAACAGTGCGAAGCCATCTACAGGCTCTGTGAACTCTACTACGGGAAGAAAAGGGGCGGCCAAGAAGCGTCTGGGTACGACGTTGGAGCCATAGATGACAAGCACGTGGCCTGCAAAGCTCCAGCCAAATCGGGGTCCACTTATTTCAATTACAAGGGCTTCTTCAGCATCATCCTCTTCGCCGTGGTCGATGCTGACTACAAGTTCATGTACATCGATGCTTCAGGCAACGGCTCATCTTCAGATGCCCAGGTATACAATGCCAGTCACCTCAAGGAGGAGCTGGAATGCAACCTCATCGTGGTTCCCAGATCCAGAACCCCTGCCCAACAAGATGTGCCCTACTTCATCGTGGGGATGACGCCTTCTCCCTCACAACCTACCTCATGAAGCCCTACATCCTCAAATACCTCACCCCGTGAAGAGGATCTTCAACTACAGGCTGTCAGGGCAAGGCGGGTGGTGAAGAACGCCTTTGGCATCCTGGCCAACAGGTTCCAGGTACTTCTCACCACCATGCAGCATCGCCCAGAGACCGTGAGGTCTCTCATGTGCACCCGCTACCCAGTCTTGCAGAACAGGCTCGTGGACCTCCCAACAGGCAATGGGGCATGGAGCCTGGGGAATGGAGGCAAGGGCGAACCTGATAGACACTGAGGATGGTCAAGGCCCCAACAGAGCCTCACGTGAAGGGAAGAAGCAACGCAACTCCTGAAACACTGGTGCAACTCCCCAGCTGGAGCAGTGAGTGGCAAGACAGGATGATAGATGCTTAATGGATGCTTCTTCAGCCTGTCTCATCACACTGATGAGATTGGGCCATGTATGTTGGGTGGGCCTACAATGAACAGGGCATTTAATAAAGAGTTGTGTTTTATGTTGACATGTGTGGGTGATTGATTATATTGTTATTGATAATAAAGGGCCATAGGTGTGGAGCTGGAGGGTGGACCATACAGTCCCGCACTATGCTTGCACTGGAGGTTTTATCTATCCACAGCGCTATTACCATCCAAAGGTATCCCTGCCACATCCCACTGCTATCCTTAACCCATCCCACAAGCATGCAAAGGCTTAAACCTTTCTAAAAGTTTCCACCAAAGAACTTTATAAAAAAAGAAACAAAGCAAGTGTATGAATCAAAAATAGACTTTATTAACAAGAAGCTATAAAACAAAATGAGTCTCTGGCACTCCTCTTGGTCGCTCAGTCTCGGGGTGAAGGGTCCAGGTGCTGTGGAGTTGGCTGGTGCTGGAGTGCTTGTCATCAGCTCCTCCAAAAGCAGAAGCAGCAGAAGCCCAGCCCCAGAAGAGCGAGCCCGTGCTGCAGAAGCCCCAGCAGAACCAGAGTGAGGGCCAGGGGGTGGGATGGTAGCCCTGTCCCTCTTGCAAGGGCTGGCAGCAGATGGCTGAGGCTTGCTGTGCTTCAGCATGGTTGTGGGGTTGCTGGCTGGCAGGGAGGCTGGCAGGAACCAAGGCTTGCAGGGGCAGGCTGGCAGGAAGTCTGGCAGGAGGCAGGCACAAGGCTGGCAGGAAGGCTGGCAGGGCGGAGGCAGACAAAGGCAACTGGCTGGCAGGGAGGCGGAATGCAGCGAGAGGGCTTGCAGGCAGACATGCAGGCAGGACAGGCAAGGCAGTCGATATGTCTGGAAGCAGGTCTTTCCTCTGAATGGCGACCTGCTTCTGAGCTGCTTCGCGTTATATCCGCGGGGCTGACGCCAATGTATCCTCCCGCATGCCATTAACGCTCGGCATCCCGTAGTCTTCCGCTCTGCATCCGCTCTGCATCCGCTTCATCCGCTGTGCATGCCGTTCTGCATCCGCTGTATCCGTTCCGCTTCCGCTTTGCTGAGGTTCCCCGGAAGCCTAGCGGATGTGCCATCTGCTTCCATCCACTGGGCTTCCGTTCCGCATCCGCTTTCCATCCGCCCTGCGTCCTCCTGCGTCGTGTTATCTGCTCTGGTTATTATGCAAATTTTTGCCCCTTCTGAGAGTGGATAACAACGGATGGAACATTTTTCTCGTCCGTTGTGTCCGTTTTGTATCCATTGGGCAGTGTGACAGGGCCTTTAGGTAAAGGTTTAGATTTATTTTGATTTGTGCTGATTTATAAATGTTAGATAAGACATTTTGTTTCTTGTATTTATGTCTCTATAACTTGGGTAATAATTAATATATACAGTAGTTGGAATGAATTCCATTTTACAGTCTGTCCTAATAACATTCCTTGAGAAGAGGAAGATTATAATATCCTGAACTATTGTAAATTAGCAGTTTGTGGCTGACTAGTACCATCTTGTGGTCAAACTGTAATGCTGTATCTTTGTTTTCCTCAGTTGAAAATAGCTGTTTCATCAAAACCTTGATCTACCTTTAATCTATCCTTCTTCCCATTAGAGTATGTTGTTCTATGTTAGAATTTGAAGTTAAAATTTGATTTTTTTTTAAAAAAAATCTTTTTCCCCTTTATATCACTTTTATGAATTGGTGGAATGAATTGGTCCCCCCAAAAGGTGAAACAGCTGGAGCTTCTAAGGAACATGTTAGGAAGTAGTTCATAGGAAAAAAATTAGACTTTTTTCTAATTAGATTTTTTTCCTATGAAAATAAAAATGGAAATATGGTTTTTCAAGAATTTGCAGTTTTAACGTTTAACAAAAATGAGTAACTCTTATAATAGAAATAGATGTTAAGCACAATATGGCTGTTGGTATTTCATAAGTACTGATTTTGTTATCAAAAGTATCAGCACACTTGTCTTAAAATGTTCAAAGCCTATTTAGGCTTATTTCTAACTATTTCAGTGAAAGAACATGTTGAAATATGAGATATTACAAATGAATTTACTTTGAATGCAGAAAAACATTAATGAAGACCATTCAGTTATCCATCTGATTTGCAATGGAGAGATTTCTGCCCATCCTAGGATATAATGGTAAAGAAAGCAGTAATCAGCACATCATTAACAAGATGAAAATACCACTAGCCTGCTCATGAAAGATCAGAGCTGAACTTCTGAAATTCTTTTCTCTCATTAGAAATGAAGACGATAAAACAACATTTAGGCCTTATATATGTATTATGTTGACATATATACTGAATAAAATAAAAATTGATACAAAATAAATGTTTAACAATATAGCATCCTTTCTAGCTTTTATAACTATGGATATAAAATAGTGAGCTACTTTTTTATTTGCCAATTCTTAAGAACAGTATTTCATGAAAAACAAATTTACTTCTTAAATTGTTTAGGGTGTTTACAGATACTACAGTAGTTTTTATTCTGTGGATATACTGTAGCATGAAGGATCTTGGATATTTATATTTTAGGAAGTATATCCACTATGTATTTCAAGGAACTTTTTCCAAAATGATGATCAGTAAAGTACTCAACTATCCTTATAAAAAGAAGTTTATATCACTTAAAGGGAAATTCCAAATAAAAATTACTGAGAAATGTTTGAAAGTATTAAAATGGTAGATTTGCTGGTTAACTTTGGCTGTTGAGGTAATGTTTACAGGCAAACTTTAAAAACTTACGTATACTAAGGATCTTGCTTCAGTTCCTGGGAAGAAAAATGCAATGTCATAAAATTTAGAATATAAGTGATGAAATAAAGGTCATACAAGGACTTTAAAAAGTCCTTTTTTATCACCACCCAAATTCCCTCTTGCTAAAGTAAATCGGTAGCAACTTTTCCTGCCTCTGGGATAAAAATTGAGATAGAAGGCCTAAGATAGACTTACCACGCTTAGGATAAACAAATTCCACAAAATTGCCCAAAAGACAAGAAGAAAATAATCTAGAATTAGAAAAATGTCTGCATGAATGGCATGCCATGGTCCATTTTGTATCCTGGCCTTTTGACTGATGCTTTCAGCTTCTCCCCCCCCACCCCACCCCACCCCAATGCAATACAATACAATANTCGGCTTCTCCCCCCCACCCCACCCCACCCCAATGCAATACAATACAATACAATACAGTAACACACTCAATAAAAAAGTTAATATCTATGTTTTATACCATAAGGCACTCAGTAGCAAATCAAATATTTTTAAAATTGCTATAATGAGAGGCTTCAGTTGAGTTTTTATTTATAGCACATTATGACGTGATGAATATTGCAATTTCTCTGTTTAATGTAATCTGTGAATTATATTGTCAGGCTTTCTTATGTAAGATATTCAATGTCTATCAATCTTGGACCATATTGGAAAATTGGCTCAGTCAAGAAGCCAAAAGATAAGATAAAGCAGGAGTCTCCAACCCTAGCACCTTTAAGATTGGTGGACTTCAACTCCAAGAATTCCTCAGCCAGCTTTGCTGGCAAACCCCTAATCTGCTGGCTGAGGAATTCTGGGAGTTGAAGTCCACCAGTCTTAAAGGTGCCAGGGTTGGAGAGCCCTATGATAAAGGGTAAGGGTTCTCTGCTACAAAAAGGATGTCTATATATAAGTGAATACACAGAATGAATAGAAGAGATGATTCCAGCAGACTGTCAATCATTTGGAAGCCTGCACTCTCAAATAGAAAGATCT